>CACRXK020001720.1:0-50629 GCA_902702795.2 Paramuricea clavata
TTTTGGCGCCCCCCCCCCCCCCCCCTCCCCCGTCGCCAAAAAAATTTCGGTCAGGGTACCATTTTAGGTTGCAAAAACATTTTTCCGGACACATCCTTAAAAATTTTCCGGATATTCCACAATTTTTTCCTAAATACGAAGGAAATAATGTAGCTTGAAGTTTTCAAAAGTACCTCTTGGGAAAAAAAGGCAATTTTAATGAAAATTTTTCAGGCAAAAAAAGGGCACTTTGCTCCTGAAAAAAGGGCACTTGCCAAAACTTGCTCCCCCCCGGTTCCTATGCCCCTGGTCACATTCTTTTGGTTTTTTTGTTTACCTTGATCATATGCTAATTATGTTTCTGGTGGATTTTTGTACAACCTACATAATTAATCTACTCTTGTTTATTGCAGATTTATTCCACAATGACACTCCCCTTTCTGGGTGGCAAGCTCGGTGGCAAGTTACAGTACCAAGCCACACATATCTTTGGAAACTGAACTGACATACTGTATTTTAATACATGCTTCCAGAAATGATGTCACCTTGGCACTCATTTTCACAATTGAGACATTGGTTAACTCATGCCACATACATGAAAATGAGGCTCCTGTGATAGCCAAGGTGAAATACATTCCGGAAGGGTGTATTTGACTTTTTTGAAAAATTATTAGCAGTAAACAAGTTAAAAAACAAAAATGTATTATTTTAATTGCTATAATTAAAAACTTATTTACACTTCAATAAAGTTATCATAATCATAATATATAATAATATAGCGAACTACAATTTTCAAGTAGCCAGTAGTTTTTGACTACTTTTGTAAAACAGTAGTTGTAGTTGTAGCGAACTACATTTTGCTCAAAAGTAGCAAAATAGTCGACTACTTTTCAAACAGTGAATCGCTATTCGCTACTTTTTAAAATTGTTAGCAACCGTCCATAGAATAGAATGATGATAAGACACGGTTTGCTTAGAAGATTATTTTATACAGTAAAGATTATTTTAGCGCAATGAAAAGTTTATAAAAATGTTGCTTTGAGCCTTTTTGTTTACTGTTGCTACTCGTAAGTCGATTTGTTATAGGTTATATTACAGCCAGAGCTAGTGGATGCTTAAAATACCATGAAACTAAAAAATATAGAGTAGCGAAATAGCGAAATAGTTGGCTACATTTTTTAAGCAGTAGCTGCGTAGTCAGTAGCGAACTACCTTTGTTCAAAAGTAGCAGTATAGTTGTAGCTGACTACATATTTTTGAAGTAGCTGTAGTTATAGCGAACTACAAAAATTTTGTAGTCAACCCACCCTTGCTTTTTAACCTTACACAATTACTTTTCATCTTTTTCTACGTTGCTTGAGCTTGAGGCAACGCTTATGAAACCATGGTTTTCGACGATTATTTAGACAATTTACAGTTTATCGACAACTAAATGTTTTTGTTTCAAGAACATGTGAAACACTTCGTTTACATTGAAGAAAAACGAAACCCGCCGACGAAGAAAGAACCATTATTTTGTAATCTTATAAAATATTAGCAAAACAGTGAATTAAGTAGTGACGTTCAGAGCATGCAATAATGTTTTATGAGTAAATTATATTTATGCGAAACTACTTTGTTTTTATGAAGGACTGAGACCATCATGAAGGACTGAGACCGAGACAATGACGTCATCATTACTAAATATCCCAAGGTTCATTTCGTACATGGTATAATTATAGAAATCACGAAGTTCAAATAACATCAAGTCTTGCTTGTTAAAATATTCTGATCTGATATACGCCAGTGTTCTCCAAGGTTTCACTAGACCTTCTGACAGTTCTCGGAACTGTATGACGTAATACTGCACATCAACTGTCTTGGCGTGTCGCCAAGTGATCACTAGGGAGCTATTGGGATAATAATTGAGCTGGAGGTATTCAATAGGATAGATGCTGTGCTCTAAAAATTAAAAAAACGATGATAACTGGAACTTAGTTCTATAAGATTGTGCGGAAGATTCTAACGAAATCCGAAATCCTTGCGCCTCATTTTCGTCTTTGAGACGTTCTGCGTTCGCTACTATCGTCCGCACGAAGGCCGCTTGAGTTCTTTTGTATTTTTTGGTAGTCGTATCATGTAGGAAAGTTCGTATCACTACATACACTGGATTTGAACGTTCATTAATTATTTTAATTTTCAGCATGCCATGCAAGACAACCTTGATTATCTTCCCTTATCACTTCCTCTCATCTTACATTAAAAATATCTACCTGGTTGGTGCTTCTTAACGCCATTTTGTTTTCCATCAAAGGCAACATAAACTGTGAAAGAATACATAATATAAATATTATCATTAGTAGTGTATTTAGATGGGCAGACCACTTTGAAGAGTTTGTAGATGGAATACAAAATTTACACTTCAATTATAATTATTCAATCTGAGATTGCAACAAAATCTCAATGAAGATCTAACCTTTAAACTGGCATTGCTCTCCAAACAGATCATTTTTACAAACACAGTTCGGTCGTTTTCTACCGTGGCTGTCGATATAAATATCTTGAAATGTAGAACGTAATGAAGGACACGGATTCCAAAGGATAGTTTCAGAGAATTGAAATAGGAGAAATACGGCAAATGCTACCTGAAACAACATCTAAATATACTGCGCTCAATAATTTCTGCAATTCTATTGCGTCATTAATTAATTGGTTGTTAAAAGAACGCGCCATCTCAGAATCTCTTCTTTTGTGTTCAATTAACGATTGAAAATTTTTTTCATTCAAATAAAATCGCCTTGTTTCATATATGTGCGTCTTTTACCTGGTGTGCAAAATATGTGTTGGCATGAACTATATGGCTGCCAATGAAACAGTAATATAAGTATCATGTTGAAATCATGAAACATTATTAATTCAATATTGGGTATATATCTCTCATAATATTCCCCAAAAAAGAAGAAAACTATTGAAATAACGTATTGTTAGAATTTGAATGCCTCAGCACTTTGCTGAACCCACACGTGTATCAAAGCTTAAGTAAATTTTATGCACAAAGAAACCGTTTAAGAAGCTGTTTTAAATTCTCAAGAGCAGAAAATTGTGCGCTTTACAAAGATATTTTAATTTCTTAATAAGTCAATATTTATAAATGCACCCTTGTCAATATTTTACACATCTTTGCGCTCAGCTTAGTGTTAGGGCATTCAAATTTTAACAATACGTTATTTCAATGGTTTTGCGGGTTTTTTGGAACACCCTGACTTTATCAATGTAGTATGTCAGATTATCCAAGAACATGCAATTTCCCAGAAAACTGCTGTGCTAACAATATGTCTTCTTCTTCGATTCACTGATTGTTGTCAAATATATTTTTAGTGAACTGCAAAAAAACCTATGAGGCCATACAATGTATCCACACATGCAGTAAATAAATAAACAATGTCAAAATAACTTCTCTAGCTAGCTATATCGACAAAACAATTATTCAATTATGTCTTGGTGATTCCTGTAAATTTTGAAGGCCAAGGTCCATCCATTTTTCATCTTGTTCTCTCATGGTTTCAGAAATATCAATATCTAGTAATTAGAGTGCACATTTATTAACATCTAATAAAAACAACACTAATCCATATCTAATATAAACATCAACAATTATCAATATTTAGTAAATGCAACAACATATGGCTTGAATATGACCCAAAGTTTTTGTTTTTACATATAAGGAAAATTTAAGTGCAATTATATGATTAGCCTCCTGCGCAGACGTTGTTAGTGGCCGAGGCCTCTGAGGCCTCGGCCACTAACAACGTCTGCGCAGGAGGCTATTATATGATAAGCACACTAAAACGTACTGTCAGTGTCATCACTTGGCGGCAATTCTCTCTCGGGAATGAGAATGTCTAAAAAATAATCCACACAAAATAGAAAACTTGGGAGTGATATCTGTACTATTCGGTAGTTTTTTAATCATTTAAGTGGCAATACGCCCTGATGTGCCATAAATGTAGGGCCGTATTAACCACGTGGCAGATGCGGCATATGCCGCAGGCCTCGCGCTTATGGGGGCCTTGCGCTTTACTGTGCCACGCCCATTTTTACGAAAACACGCCTATTTTCTATTGGGATACGCCCATTTTAGGTGCCTCGCGAATTAGGGACATCGCGCATTTAGGGCCCCTAGGATTGGCAGTTTACCCCAGAAAAATATACAATACTCGTATGCATGTAATCTCCAGTTGCGCTGATCTGTTATATATGATCCTGTTTATATTGTTGACCCAGCAACTGGGCCAGGCAGGCAATTGTTTATAATTGATGCCAATCAATTGAAATACTGAAAGCAATTATTTAACAATTGTGTGTGTCTTTGAATTGCAAAGGTTTTCATAACGGGGGGGGGGGAGGGTTGAGGGGCTTCGTGCTAAAATCTGCCGCGGGCCTCGCGCGACGTTAATCCGGCCCTGCATAAATTTATGCATTAATTTTATCCAAAATATGTGGATTCTGTTTCCAGAAAATGCACAGACAGAAATTCAGCCGAAACTTCTGCACAGGTACACATGCAAACCAAACAGTCTGGCTATAACAATGACACTGTTACATAAGCACCATGCAAGACAGTTTTTCAAAACTGATACAATTATAGCCTTTCTCACGAACGCCAAATTTGCCATTTTTGGAGTAATTTTTTGAAAACGACATGAAAAACATAAGCAATGTGAAAACATTCTTGAAACGTTTCCCTGAGGTATTTGCAAGGCCAGTCTAGAGCGAGACATCGACACAATGGTAGAAGATTGTGCGTAGAAGAAATGACATGTTCACTATATCTTACCATCAAAAGGTAATTGATCCTTGCGCCACTGGTCATCCACTATGTCAATGACACAAGTTTCCATGGTAGCATAAGATAGCTCACTGTCCTAATGAAATGTCAAATACACCACAATACTACATCACTAGCTTGGCTATATACTGGAAGGGTTATTACACTTCAAATACAAAAAGTGTCCCGCTTATGTAGTGTAGTCTGTTGTAATTTACTGTAATTTGTTTTGTTTTTCTGTATAGTGGTTATGCTCAGGGGCGTAGCATGACCTTTTTAACTGGGGGGGGGTGTAACATCTAAGTTTTACCGACCCACGCGCCACGAGGCACCACCATGGTTGGCGCCGAGCGGAAATTTTTTGAAAATATGGAATCTCTAGATCGTTGGAAATGGCATTTTCAGAGCCTTCTGTACCTTATACACACAAGGTTTGGTAGCTTTTATTTATATCAAACAAAACCATATTGTTGAAGTTGTGTTATTTTCGAAATCCGTGAGAATCCGTCAGATATTAACAAGCTGTGAGACTGTGAGTGTGAGCTCACCGTGAGGTTTTATTAGAATCCGTGACCGCCCCTTATACGCTACATATAACATATACCATAACAGCTATACAGCAATTGACAAATAAATATTTCGGCGCGTGTTTAATTTAATGACACTTACCGTGACTTTAGTCAGCCGTCTAGAAATAACATAGAACCAGAAACGTAGCAAACGCTTTATTAATTGGAATAATTGTTGTCTTTGTTACTTCGCGATAAGGCATTTATCTTGTTGTTTATTGTAAAGAACAGACTTGAAAAATTGGCGAAACATTTTATGAGCACCGCGTGTCAATAACAAATATATAAATATAATCTTTAATTCTTTTGCGTATCATTGTATCAAGGTCAAAAGTTCGCGCACAGTTGAACATGTCCAATCAGAACCGACTGTTTTCGCAGCTCTTGCAAGTGTAATACGATAGGAAATTAGGGGCTCCAATGCTTATGCGTAGATATTTAATATAAGTGTTTTAATACTGAAGAATTACGTACATTTTGCATAACTTTATTGGAGAACAAGGCACAACATTAATTTAATTTTTTTTATTATTAAAAGCCATTTACCGAGAAGCAAAATTCCACTTTAACCGATTTGTTTTACCGACTGCTGTCATGGCTCTTGCCATTACCGAATAACTTAGCGTTTTACCGACTACCTCACTAAAACTGGGGGGTGTCACACCCCCCCACACCCCCCACACGCTACGCCCCTGGTTATGCTTTGCTACAAACCCTTACGAAAAAAGTCTATAGGTGGCCTATAGGAAATGTTCCAATTCCCTATAGAAGCCTTTAGGCATGTATCTTTATAGGCTTATAGGCATCCCTATAGTTCACCTATAGAAAATGTCCCAATTGCCTATAAAAACCTATAGGTTTCCTATAGGAACCTATAGGTTGGCCTATAGGCCAGGCCTATAGACTTTTTTTGTAAGGGAATTATTAGCGCATTGAGAAAAAGAACTAAATTTTATCATGCTATTTGCCTATTAATAAATTGTAATTATTATCATCGGTATGCCAATTTATTAATAGGCAAATAGCATGATAAAATTTAGTTCTTTTTCTCAATGCGTTAATTGGAAGCAAATCACACTATTATTGTATATTTAGGTCCCACCTATATGGAGCTATCAAGAGTTGTAAACTATAAATTTTATTAATTAAAGGCAGGGTACAGTCCGTATATATAAACAAAGCCTTTGTTTACATTTCGGTATAATTCAAAATGTTGAACTTTAGTATTTTTGCACAAGTGAACATAGCAAATCCTAACAAGGTGATTGGTCAAATTTGACGTATTAATCTGTTATATTCACCTACAGGTGAACATAACAAAATCAAAATTTTAAAAATGGCGGCTGGTCGATTTGTTGAAGTTATATAGTGATAAAGAAATAAGCGAAATTAAAATGAATTCAGACCAGAAAAACACAAAAAAAACTTGTGCAAAAATTATACTAAAACAATTATTCGCCTCAGGCTCGGTGATTATCGGGGAACATTCACCTCGATTTCTTCCCAATGAATATATTTCCCGATAATCACCTCGCCTTCGGCGAATAATTGTTAATTATTCGATCAACATCTGTTTATATTTTCATGCTTCTACAGCATAATAAATTAACATGCATAAAAAGTGTGAAATGTTAATTTTATCATCATTCCCAGTATTTGCTGATAAATAGCTAGAGAAAAACAGAATGCATTACAGAAAATCACAACAGACTATGAAGCTGAACTATAATTTGTATAATTGGCTAATATGACATCACAGCCACCATGTTGGTGTTTGATCCAATTCAAAAGAATTTTGATCAGACTTTTGATCACTCAGAGCAGAATTTTGTATATAAAGTTCAGCCTGGGTAAAGTTTAGAAGGATTTGTAAGAAATGGTTGGTAGAACCGACGGGAACTAAATCAACTAATTCAATGCCCAAAACACCGAGTCAGTTCATTCAAACATTTCTTACAAATCCATCAAAATTCTTAGAATTATTTCTAATATTGATAGCGCAATATTAACAAGCTTAATAATTAATATACTATTACTATATGATACGAAATAGATGATACACAACATACTCAAGTCATTGTGTTAAAAATAATGTAATAGTAGAAACAAACAACCAAATAAATACCTTCGACATTTGACTGACTGAGTATCTACTGGTTTTTAAATATGTTGAAAAATATCCATTTCAGGGAAAAGTAGAATAACTTCCTATTCTGTGACTGAGCTATACTTATATATCTGGAGCTGCCTCGTCCCTCGTCGCTTCAGTTAGGAATAGAGATCAGTGGAAAAACAATGGGAGCGCGGTGCTTAATGGGAATGCGATAGAATAGTCCCTCATTCGTACGCGCGGTCGCGTAATTTGAGCAGCCTGATTAAGAGCATAAGTAAAGTAAGCATTAAGTACTTCAGCTCAAAACTCAGAAAAACTATTTCGGCTCCAGCGAATCATAGGCCTTATCATAAGAGGTTATCGTTCAGGTTACATAGAGTTCACTGGGTCGTGATGGTATATTCCCCGATACGAAGAGGAAACCCCCAGGCCTAGCAAATAAACTCTGCTGGCAACCACCCCTTTTGAACCACGCGTTCACCTTTTAACAACTAAAAATCACAGAACACTTCGACTGACAATATATAAAACAGTGTATTTGATTCTATTTAATGCTCGATGGTATATACATTGCATACAGTATAATATAATATATAAATATATAAAAAAAATTGATTTTTTAACACTATAATAGTAGACCTTGGTCGAGTTTCAATGCATTTTCAACACTTTGATAGTTCTCTCTTCAGACGAACTAGCAGATCAACTAAACCCTATAATCTCACATGGAGTAAATCCAAATTATTTCTACAATAAATATAAATTGGTCCAAAACATTAATGTTTTTCTTCTTCGTATTTTCTCCATTATATTCAGAACATTAACAAAGTTTGGCAAATTTTTCTGAATGAACACAGACCTCCTACTTATACTTATATAACTTAATGTCAATCATGTCCATAGATATCTTTTATACACTAGATAGTCCATCTAATTATTCTGCAATTCAAAAATTGAAGCCGTGATTGCAATCTCAGGTCGTTCCCATGAAATGAGAAGATTCGTATGTTTTCTATTTTTTAAACAGGGAACTTAAACATTAACCCTATTCCAAATACATTTTTAAACTATTCGAATGATGAAAGTTACTTATTGTTTTTAAGCGTTTATTACTGAGTGGGAACGACCAACATGGCTGCCATCTATTCAAATGGGGGTAACCGCTGGAATATTTTTGGCTTCAATTTTACTAAAATAGATGCGCTATCTAGTGTATATAAGATATCTACGATCATATCATATGTTCCGATGTGACCGTAAATCTCCAATCAGAAAGCTCCGAAAATTATAAGGCATTCCAGAAGGCGTTTATTAGAGAGCTTAAGATCTAGGACGGCAACGCGACGTTGACGGCTAGTGATATAATGAAATTGATAATATTTGAGAAGAGAAATGGATGGTATATACAATAACCTTTCTTTACAAACATTTGAATTTACTATTTGTTTTAGCCGGCGTCGTCACTTTGTAAATTACCATCCCACATCTTAAGGAATAAACGCTTGTTCGCAGGCTCTCAATATTGCACGTCATTTCGTTTTTCACTTCATTTTGAATTTTCAATTTCATTTAACTTCAATATTTTCTATGTTTTTCAAATGTTCGGAACCACTTAAGCAATTTTAGCTATTTGGTCTGCATATCTTGTAGAAGTTTTATCCTTTAACGCTTTTATTTGTTTTTAAAAACTGGAAATTCGCGTCTTGTGCCTTATAGTACAAGGTAAGACAGATTTTTCTTATTTATAGTTTGGATGGATTGCCACTCAGAAAATTATTTGGTCCTCGAAATAGTTCTCTTGGTTTCTTTTTGAAAATTTTCTCATATCAAATGGAAATTCAATTTTGTTGATTAAGTCCATTACTTCTGCAATCTCTAATCTTGACTTGTGTAACATGTACGGTTGACATGAAGAAAACACGCGAGTGTATCAGTGAGGCTGCTGAGTCGCAATGTAACTGATTTGGTTGAGAAGTGTATAAGAAGTAATGGAAAGTCATTAGTCACGAGTTTTTGCAGCATGCAGTTTAAAAATTCAAGTATCGAAATGTGTGGTTTATAGGCCTTCCGCTGATGCCTTATTCAAAGTATATACTCGTCGTTTCGTGAAGTTCACAAGACAAAGAGATGTTAGATAATTTTTTTTGAGAGATTTTTAAATAGTTCGTATCGTTGAACGAGTGGTGTGGATGAGAAATTTGAAGCGGGAAAATATTTGGCCCTGTATCTTAAGGACACCAGTGACAACAGTCACAACCATATCGTTCGCTTGATAAGTCTAGAAGATTTTACGGCGAAAGCGTCCTTTCGTAACAGTTTCGTTGCCAAGTTCTCCAATGCAACTTCTCAGACTGATCCAACTTCTCGCGTTACTAATGTAACCCAACACTCAATGATATAGAGGAAGTCGAGTCATAATAAATACGAAATCTTTCAGGATTTATGTTCAAAATATAACACACAAGTTGTAATTTTCCAAGCGCAACAAGCGCACTCCACCACCCCTCCGTAAGTACAATTTCAATTTAGCACCTAGAATCTGGGAACCACGTGATCAGCTCCGACCAGGATCTTTCCTCCTCACGAGCCTGAGAATGAGGTTGTCATTTTTCTTGTCATGATTTGCGTTGTGCAGTACCGCTCACGTCTATCTTAATACAATTTCATATATTTTCATCTATCCAATCTATCGTATATTTTCATCTATATTGTCAACTCTCTCATCTCGCAGAGATTTCGACTTCAATCTGACAACTAACAGTAGAATCTATTGCCAGAGCACAAGATCGTGCAACAACCTCCATCTCCCGAAAGTCAACACGAACTGGGGTAAACATAAACCAACCCACTTCGCTTCGAAAGACTTTAACAACTTGGACGTTTCCGTCAGAAACACTGACTCTCTGAGTCAATTTAAGTCACTGCTAAGGTCACATATCATATAACTATTCTTAGGTGTAGTTATTCGTTGCATTATGTCGTGACGTTGTATATTGTTAATTGTATATTGTTAATTGTTACGGACGCTACTATAATTAATCTAATTATTTCGCGCCGTTTGTTGACATTAGCATAATTAATTTAGGGCCAGTCCTCGCGAGCGAGGCTTTTTGGAAAACTATTGATATTCGTGATAGATATACAAACGTAATCTGCTTTAAAATCGCCATAAGATGTAAGTATTTCTTTCATTTTGACTTTGAAACACTTGAACTTGTTGTTAATGAACGTTATTTGTAATTCTATGTAGCAAACCTTTGTTTACGACCGATATTAGTCGAAATACGGACAGAATCGAGGACAGAATGATACATGGATATTTGATATGTACAAGATATTTGTCATGATGTACTGCTTAGAATAAACTAAATTTGAGAGTAAATAAAGTGTAATGACGTGGTGATTATTATTTGATATATAAACGACATTCGGTTGGGTTCGTTCCCAACATAGTTTGATCTTTTATGGATGAAATCGGTGCAAAACAGTTCGACGAACTTCGCAATCGACGAAGTCAACAAGCCGGAAGTGACGACGGTTTACAAAGGACATCTCGGACCCGGAAGGTGCCGCGTGAGTACGCAGAATATTTAAATGAAATACATTCCAAAGGACTAAAGCATGAATTATTAAAACTTTCGCAAATTATTGAAGTATCTACAGAGTCTTTAAAAATCTATGATTATAGTAATATTGAGACTACAGAAATTGAAAAAACTTTGGACACTATACATTCAAAGTGGGTTAAGTACCTCAAAGTACATGAAGATTATTCTCAGCTGATTAATAACACGCGTGACTTGGAGCGTTTAGCATCCAACGTCAAAGTCTCGAACGAAAAATAAATGAATGTAATCAACTAGCTATTGGTCAACTTAACAAGAGCATTCGCAGTTTACAGAGAGACTCAAAGTTTGAGAATGGTCTTCACCTTAAGGATGATGATAAACTTTCTGTGTCAGTACAAAGTAGTGTTTCCATGTCAAGGTCGTCAAAGAGTAGACGTTCAGGGGGGTCCTCTGTGTCGTCTAGGGTGAAGACAGCGGCTCGTTCAGCAGAATTAGCAAGGTTGAAACTAGAGCAGGCTGAGAGAAGAGCAAAAGCAAAGGAAAAACAAATGCAAGAACAGATAGAATGTGAGTTACAAGATTTGCGGGACCAAGCGGAGTACTCTCAGTTAGAAGCCGAACTTTTGGCAGCCGATGAGGCAGACGAAAGATATAGTGACTGCGGAAGCATGCGTAGTTTATCAAAGGCTGTAGCTGGTAACAGGGTTAATATGAAGGTAGAAGTAAAAAATTCGACACCACAGGACAGAGCTTTCTACAAGACAGATCACCCCTCAACTCGGCCTGAGTTAGTCAAATCGCCACCCGAATCAGTGGTCGATAGCAAGCAAGGGATTGCGTCCCTTTCTGAGAAATGCAATGACACGGAGCCATCTTCACCCGAGTTTAAACCAAGCGTTGACAAAACTAAACCTGATTTAACAACTACATTACTCGAAATGAATCTGCAATTGGTTAGTGCCATGAAGCAGGGAACCGAAACAACCACCGTTATGAAAGCCATGTTACAGCGGCAAGGGATTCCGAAACCCCAGCCAATGAAATTTAGAGGTGACCCTGCTCAGTTTCCTGTTTTTAAGAAGCGGGTGGAGGTTTGGTTAAACGAAAGAGAGTTTGATGAAAGAGAAAAAATAACTCGTCTTCTCAGTTTCGTGGAAGGTGATGCTAGAGACGCAATTGAACATTGTGAACTGAAATCAAACGGTTTTAGTCAAGCCATGAAAATATTAGAGTCTCAGTATGGTCATCCTTCTAGCGTAGTCAAAGCATCCCTAAAACGAGTCACGGTGGGTCCTCGCATTGAAAGGGGAGACAACAACTCTCTCGCTAGGCTCAGAAATAATTTACGTTCCTGTTTAGAAGTCTTAAAGGACAATGAGAATTACAAACACGAAATTAATGCATCATCTAACGTTGAAAGAGTTGTTGATCGTTTGCCAATGCACATGCAGATAGAGTGGGTAAAGAAACTTCCGAAAATTCGTGATGAGACCAAATTGAACCCCACATTACAGCATGTTCTAGAGCTAGTAGAAAAACAACTCAGAATCATGAACGATCCCCAATATGGACACATTTTGACTACAAAGAGGAAACCAATTGACCCCAAGAACAGGCTACCGAAACCATCACCTAAACCACCACTTCAGAATCAGATCTCGACGTTGACAACAAACCTCGAAAACTCCGGCCTTTGTCCGTGTTGCAAGGGTAAACACTCACTCACAAACTGCGACTCCTTTGTTAAGAAAACACCTGAAGAGCGATGGGAAATCATAAAGAATTTAAAACTTTGCCATTTATGCCTAGCGTCGGGACACATGAAGGCCCAGTGTATATCAACCACCATTTGTAAATGTAAAGCTACCTACAAGCATCACCCACTCCTTCATGGAAGAATTTCGCCACCAAAGGATAACCCTAAATTTCAGTCTAATGATCGTGAATCCTCCAATACCACTCAAAGACAAAGAGAAACCAGAAAGGGCAGCTGGATCTGAACCACCCAAATCCAAATTTGGAAAGGACAGTCAACAAGATTCGATGGCATCTTATACGACAATGACGCAAGGAAAGGAAAATCACGTACTTTTACACGTTATACCTGTTAAAGTGTTAACGAATGATGGAAACTCGGTCACGACATATGGACTACTTGACAATGCCAGCCGTGGAACTATTGTTGATGCGAAATTGGCAGAGAAACTGAACGTGAAAGGAACTAAACAGTCAATCGCCGTTACAACAGTGCTTGGAACACAGGAATGCGAATTTGAATCAGTGTCCCTTTTGCTTCAGGCTGCAGAAGCCGCAGATTCTGACCCAATATTGGAAGTGAGCGAAGGACTAGTGAAGGAGCTTGATATGAATGAAAGAATTCTCCCAAATGAGATTGACTGTCAAGGATATGAGCATTTGGCTGATATAACGATGCCTGAAGTCGAACTTAAGCGTATTTCTATAATCATCGGGGAAGATGTAAAGGAAGCACATATTGTGCGCGAAGTTAGGGTATCCGAAACCTCGGAATGTGAGCTGTATGCAACCAGAACAGCGCTTGGTTGGACTGTTGCTGGTAGTGTGAATACGACTAACGCTGGTCAGAAAGAGTTATCAGTGAACTTTCTTGATACCACCAATCAGATGCTCAATCGACAAGTAGAGAAATTTTGGGAAATCGAAACATCAGGATTGAGGGAGAACGATTTGAGGAAGGCTGCATCAGTTGAAGATCGTCGAGCCGAGAATATTCTTCAAAGAAGCACAAAACTTGTAGACGGACATTATGAAACAGAATTATTGTGGAAGGACGATTGTCCTCAATTGCCCAATAACAGAATGGTGGCAGAGAAACGGCTGAAATCTTTAAAGAAGAAATTTAACGACCCACAATTAGAAACCAAGTATCGAAAGACCATGGCAGAATACATCGAAAAGGGGTTCGCTAGAAGGCTAACAAAGGAGGAGGCTGAAGCCAAAACTGGCAAGACCAATTACCTTCCTCACCACCACGTTATCAATAAGAACAAGCCTGAAAAGGTCAGAGTCGTTTTTGATGCAGCGGCAAAGTTTGAAGATACGTCCCTAAATCAGAATTTATTGCAAGGCCCGGACTATACGAACAGTCTCGTTGGTGTTTTTATAAGGTTTCGCCAGGATAACATTGCGCTAGTGGCGGACATTGAAGGTATGTTCAATCAGGGGAAGGTATCTCCAGAAGACCAGGATGCGTTTCGGTTTCTCTGGTGGAGCGGAAGTCTCGACAAGCCACCTGATGAATACGTTATGACCGTACACGTTTTCGGGGCGACAGACTCGCCGAGCTGTGCAAATTACTGCCTTAAAAGGACTGCCGAAGATAATAAGAGCGAATTTGATAACCTCGTCGTTGACACTGTTTTAAGACATTTTTACGTCTATGATATGTTGAGAGCCCTAAAGAATGAAGAAATTGCTATTAAAGTAGCTAAGAGTTCAATGTCTTTGCTTTCACGTGGAGGCTTTAAATTGACCAAATTCATGTCCAACAGTCGGAGGGTTCTTGAAACAGTGCCTGTTGAAAGGAGAGCCTTGCCCGACCTAGATCTAAGTCTTGACCAACTTCCTATTGAACGCACGCTGGGTGTCCACTGGAACGTCGAAGATGATGCCTTTTGTTTCAAGATAAAACCTTGTGACAAACCAAATACCATGCGAGGTGTGCTTTCATGTGTTTCCTCCTTTTATGATCCAATGGGATTTGCTGCACCAGTTCTTTTACCTGCCAAGCAAATTCTCCAAGTGTGTTGGAGGAGGAAGATGAAATGGGAGGATTTCCTGGAGAACGATCTACTGAAATCATGGATTAATTGGAAATCACTTTTACCATTGATGACTCAGATAAGCATCCCTCGTTGTTTCTACCGACTTCCAGATCATGACGATGCTGTTGTCGAGTTACACCATTTTTGTGACGCCTCGGAGATTGGATACGGTACCGTGTCGTACCTACGCATCATCTACAGCGACGGAACTATTAACTGTTCGTTTGTCATGGGAAAGTCGAGAAATGCTCCCATTCGGTCACCCACGATTCCAAGACTCGAATTGCAAAGTGCATTATTAGCTGTACGAATGAATAAGA
This sequence comes from Paramuricea clavata, assembly GCA_902702795.2. Lineage (NCBI taxonomy): Eukaryota > Metazoa > Cnidaria > Anthozoa > Malacalcyonacea > Plexauridae > Paramuricea > Paramuricea clavata. The sequence goes on from CACRXK020001720.1 coordinate 15,161, forward strand.
TGATTAAAGATGAGCTCGATATAACCATACATGAAACGTACTTTTGGACGGACAGTATAATAGTATTGTCGTATATTCGCAACACGACGAAACGATTTCAAACGTACGTAGCTAACCGAGTAAACGAAATTCGGGAATCAACTGATCCGAGTCAATGGCGGCACTGTCCAGGAAGTTTGAATCCTGCGGACGATTGTTCTCGCGGTTTGGACCCTCAGCAATACATAGAACAAGAGCGATGGCTAAGAGGTCCAGAGTTCCTTTCGAACCCCAGAGATACATGGCCCGATGAGCCAATTCAAGAGATACCCGACAGCGAACTGGAAATCAAAAGGAAGAAAACGACTTGTGCGACTCGCCTCCAGACGACTGTAAGCCCTCTGCTCTATGAACTCCTCGAAAGATACTCGGACTGGTCGAAACTACTTAAATATGTGGCTTGGCTATGCAAGTACAAAGCTTGGTTGAAAAATGGCAAACGTTTAGAATGCAATACTTTAACCGTGGATGACCTGACTTTAGCTAAACGAACGATTGTTTCACTTGTTCAACACCAGTCGTTTCCGGAAGAATTGCAAGATCTTAAAAGAAAAGATAAAACCGGTCAACGTGTGAAGAAATCGAGTTCGATTGTGAAGCTTAAGCCCATGCTAGGCGAGAACGGACTCCTAAGGGTCTCTGGTAGAATATCAGAAGCACCAAGCACGTTTGACAGTAAACATCAGATGATTTTACCGCAGAATCACCATGTTACAACCTTGATAATTCGTTTTAATCACCAACAACTTGGACACTGCGGACAAGAGCAGTTGTTATCTCGACTTCGAGAAGAATTTTGGATCGTTAAGGGCAGAGCGACTATTAAACGAGTGATCAGCAAATGCATTCCGTGTAGGAAAAGATACTCTGTACGGATGACCCAAGAAATGGCAGAGTTACCTAAGGTTCGCCTTACTCCTTTCGAACCTCCCTTTACAAACACGGGCATTGACTTTTTCGGACCACTTATGGTAAAACACGGACGGGGTTCTGCCAAGCGTTATGGATGTATATTTGTATGTATGGCCTCGAGAGCCATACATCTAGAACTAGCCCAGTCCCTGGAAACCGATGATTTCATCATGGTGTTACGAAGATTCTTAAACATTCGGGGTGGCGTTAAACAACTGCGTTCAGATAACGGTACAAATTTCGTGGGCGCAGAGCGCGAGTTACGTGAAGCTTTAGAAAGGTGGAATCAAAATCAGATTGAAGAGCATTTAAGACAAACCGGAGTAGAATGGATTTTCCACCCGCCATTAGCGTCCCATATGTCGGGAGTGTGGGAGAGACTGATTCGTGGTGTTAAACAATCGTTGAAGGCTATCCTAGGAAAGACATTAGTTAAAGAAGAAGTCTTGAGAACGGTGTTATCAGAAGCCCAAGGGATTGCCAATTCCAGACCTCTGTGCCCGAACTCGGGCGATCCTCGGGACATGGAGCCGTTAACTCCGAATCATCTGTTACTTCAAAGACCAGCGATTACTCTACCTCCTGGAAAATTTGACGATGCTGATTTGTATAGCAGAAAGAGTTGGAGACAATCACAAATTTTGAGCGATCATTTTTGGAAACGGTGGTTACATGAGTATCTACCAACTTTACAACAAAGACAAAAATGGCTTACACCACAACGAAATTTAGCAGTTGGTGATCTTGTACTCCTAGTAGACGAGAATCTTCAACGAGGACATTGGCTACTTGGTAGAGTGACGAAAGTGTTTCCTGGAAAGGATGGTCTTGTCAGAGTCGCCGAAGTGAAAACGAAAAACAATGTTTTGAAACGTCCAATTCATAAGTTGTGCTTCCTGGAGGCTGACGAATAAAGGTGATAATCACGAATATCAAAACTATTGATATTCGTGATAGATATACAAACGTAATCTGCTTTAAAATCGCCATAAGATGTAAGTATTTCTTTCATTTTGACTTTGAAACACTTGAACTTGTTGTTAATGAACGTTATTTGTAATTCTATGTAGCAAACCTTTGTTTACGACCGATATTAGTCGAAATACGGACAGAATCAAGGACAGAATGATGCATGGATATTTGATATGTACAAGATATTTGTCATGATGTACTGCTTAGAATAAACTAAATTTGAGAGTAAATAAAGTGTAATGACGTGGTGATTATTATTTGATATATAAACGACATTCGGTTGGGTTCGTTCCCAACAAACATTCTAACTTGTCCAAATATGGAAATTAGATAAAATAATAGGATTTTTTTTATAAAATTAAAGAATTCATATTAATTACTTTCGATCAAGTTCATCGTTTGAAAGTTGTATCTTAAAAATTCATTACTGTTCATGTGTCTTACACTATTATTTTGCTCTTATTCATACGACTCTTTATCCAGGTTTTCGTCCACAAACCAGAAATTTAAGGGCATTTTCATTTTTCTGCCTAAGCTTCAGACTTATTTTAAATATTTTTTATATCAAACGAAATCTTTAATGTTAGGGCCCACAAACCCTGTCTTTAAGAGTAGACAGATCCCCTTTTAAAAGCCTGAAATACTTTTCACCTTATTTCTGAAAGTTGAAATATTGGTGTCGCCACCTTAAGTGAATCTAGAAGGCAAATAGTTTATTATTTTGATAATTCAAATATCAATGGATTAAAATGATAGGATATTATTTTATCTAGTATAAAAATATGTAGATTCTATCAAAGCTGACGTTGCAATACCACACAACTTAGCGGGGGCATGTTTTTGGGACACCCTGTATATAAACGTACCCGATGAGGTCATTCTTTCACGCTGCTGTCTCATCTAAACAAAATAATAACATGCATAATCTCGTCGATAAATTCAACGAATGGAAATCAAGTTGATATACTGACATAGGCGTACCGGGCGGGGGGCGGGGGGGGGCGGTAGCCCCCCCAGTTTTTTGGGCAGTCGGGCAATATTCGATCAACAGTCGGGCAATTTTGGTCTGAAATAAAAAAAAATGGGACAAATTCTGTCAATTTTGTCTAAAATGAACTCAATTTTTTGACAAATTTAGTGATTTTTGGAAAATTTGTGTTATGTTCGGAAAAAAATTGGTTGTCCGGAAATTTTTTTTGACCCCTAAAATAGTACACTGACCGAAATTTTTTTGGCGACGGGGGCCAAAATCATTTTTCCGGAAAAAAATTTTTGGTACTAGTCGGGCAGAATCCCGAAAAGTCGGGCAATTTTCTTTCCGCCCCCCTAATTTTTTCCTTCCGGTACGCCCATGTATACTGATCTTGAGGATGATTTCCAACAAAATGAAGGAACATTTTCAAACTTTCACCTGTTCCATTTAAAGCTATTTTCTCACTAGTATATGGTGCTATTACGTATATATTTTCACTTAAAAACTCTACACACAATGGCGTAATGCGAAGTCAATTGCTCAGCAATATTTGAATAAGGTAAAAATTCAAGATCCGAGGAAGTGAAGTAGAGTTTTTACTACTTACATTGCTGGAGGTTACGACCGGGAGATTTCCACCTTGTGAGTTACATCGGTTTGAATATCGTGGGGTATAGTTCGAGCTACTTCCATTAACGTGCGTAAATATGACGTTGGTTGCAGCGGCTTTAACAACTCCAGTGCTACTTGGGCTGGTCTTTGATGTATCTGATAAAAATACAAATCAACAGTGACCAATGTATTTTCATTCACATATAACATTACTACACCTCTGCAACCGAAATAGCAATGAGGAGGAGATAATTGCTTTAATAGACCTTTCCCAAGATAGCTTCACAACCTCGTTCCAGGTCCCTTTTCCCTTGGATTTGGTTAGTTCATCTTTCAAATAAATTTACTAAATAATTTCAAATTTATATTCTAAGAACATATTATTACGGACAATAAAGCAATGTATATAGAAGTACATCACACAATAAACACCATGGCAAAACGAAGTCTATAAGAATAACAAGGTTAAGTACATGCATACGCATGCTTTCAACAATGCGTCGTTCTTGATATTTTTACGCCCTTTTCAACCATATTTCAACACAATTCGGCAAATGTACTTATAAGACCACACAACCTGGAACGAGGTGGTGAATGTATGGTAAAAATCAAATTTAGAGGAATAGTTTCTTCGACATTTCAAAATTCAAAATTCTGAATGTCAATATTTTACCTGATTTGTAAATATATACATAGGCTCTCAAATTCCTTATTGTTTTCACTTCTAATTTTTTATGTAAATTTTCGACCACCACGAAAAGAAGGGTATTATGCTCTATGGTGTCATCCAATAATAAATAAATGAATTAATTACCTGTTAATGTGACGGATGATGTGCTGTTAGGGGTAGTTGGTACAGAACCTTGATGAGAACTGCCATTTTCAAGCGGGTCATCACTTGACCGTTGATCATTTAAACTAGCAGCTTCCATCATTGTGCTGTCATTTGCATGTGGTTGGTTGTCGGATTTTGCTTGATGGTCAAACGTTTCGTCTGTGGGAGACATTTCACCGTTGATTGGTGTAATCAATGTTGTTTTTGGTGATGTTGTAGTAGAAAGTCTATTATCAAAGGACTGTGTTAATGTAACTGCCCCAGGCGCTGAATGAGGAAATGTGGTGTAGATCATGGATGGAAATCCTAACTTATCCTCAGCAGATGAAAAGCCGTTGCGACGATATGCCAGGACATTGCCTTCACTTGATTTATTTAAATCACTTGAACTGGAAAAATAACTGCCGTGATTTCCAATTGGTGAAGATACGTTAACAACCATTTCTTCTTCGAGTTTTCTTCCAACAGTAAACGTACCATCACCGTCATTGTTGTCTTCAAGATATGGACGTTTGATCGTGATCTTTACTGGTGTGTAGTTAGTGCTTGAGTCACTGGGAACACGTTTACGGCGGCCAGGTCCTCTTTGGTGCGAAAAAAGATGAAAACGATATTAGTTTTTTATTCTTGTTGAAAGCTTTTATTGTAGAGGGGTCATGAACTATACTACTTTCAATGATTTGAGATAACCTGAAGGACGCGTATTTCTGCTGTTTCATGCGCTGAAATTGCGTGAGGCTATATGGAAACTTCCACTATATGTGGTACATAATCTTGTACATGATTCAACATGATTTGCGTTTATACGCGTAGCAACCATAAGAATTCATTATATATTTTACGAGTTTTTTAAGCCTTCAGGGTAAACATTTGAACTAGGTTTACTTCTCAAATAAAGCGTTTAAAAATGCTTAAAACGTTTTACTCATGCTGACAAATTATGGGATAGCTGCGGTTGAGAGAAATACATCTACATGATCTACCTGAAGAATAAAAGTAGAACTTCGACGTTTCGAGCCAAGCCCTTCGTCGGGAGGCTAAAACTTCCGACAAAGAGCCTTCGCTCGAAACGTCATTAGCTTTCACGCTACCGGCCGCAGCTGTCTTGTTATCAGGGACGAAACTTGAGGGGGATGTGGGGAGTGTGACCCCCCCCCCCCCAAGTACAAATCATCTGGATTGGCAGGGCAAATCATCTGGATTGGCAGGGCAATGAATGATTTTAAATGATAGAATGTAGAGTTATTAAGTAGCTTCCAGAGGGAATTGAATAGAATTTATAGACCTAAATTTTACAGATATTGGTAAAAAAATAAGGGTTTCATGCATGTTTTAACAGGAATTTGTCCGAAAAAATTTTTTTGACCCTTAATTTAATTGGTTTATGTCCGGAAAAAATTTTTCGCCCCTTTTTTAAATGTCCGGAAAAAAAATTTTCGACCTCCCCCCTCCGCTCGCCAACATTTTTGGGAGAAATAGTGGCCAAAAAAAAATTTTGCTGCAGGGCATCATCGACTTTCGCAGGGCAATTCTTTCGCAGGGCAATTCAATTAAAAGGGGCTAGTTTCGCCCCTGCTTGTTATCGTCGCTATATCTACAGGACACTGGCACAGACAGTCTGACAAATTATCGCGTAGGTTATGGCGTGAGCAACAAGAGTGTATGACACAACTTTGTTTACAAGATCTGCAGGCTCTTTACACAATATAGATATTTTTCTGTGTCCTCTAGAAGACGGACTCTTCCACAGTCCCTCGTTATATTTTAGTACGGGAGAATATGCCCGTTCGCGGGTTAGGCGTTATCCAACGCGAGCGACTGGGAACGAGTCAGTCTAGAAGATATGACTTCCTATGAGGCATCAGGGCCTGTCGAGGAGGCTGGCGTTCTGTAGCTGCAGCGCGCATTTCACTTGGTGATGTCACGGGAAATAAGTGCGTGCACAGAGGACTAGAGTCTAGAGACTAGTCTGAGACAGGATATCGGTTGTCGAAATCTGGATCCCATATACACACGTAAAAATCTCACAACTTGTCAACAAGATGTGTCCGCAACAGGCTTGTTACAAGCTTGTCAACAAGTTGTAACAACGCTGTTATTTTATCATGCATTATATCATCAATTTGAATTTATAACTTGTTGTTGGCAAACTGTTGAATTGCAGGACGATAACAAGTTGTTGGAACAACTTGTATAACAAGTCTGTTGAGCCCAACAACCTTGTAACAAGTTGTCAACAACAGCTGGGCACAAGCGGTGCGAACACATCCTGTTGACAAGTTGTTGGAATAGCGTTGTCACAAATATGCTGAAGGAATTTGTTACAACTTGTGCGTTTTCACCTGTGCACATGAACTTATGAACGGAACGTGATAAATATGACAGAAATATCGCCATTACCCGTCCCGTCCCAGCAAACGTCCCACTCCGTCTCTAAAAACACTGAGAAACTTAATATATATACTGTGTATCTAATAACATTTCCTGGTAAAAAAATCACTTGGAAACTTCTACCTTTCTTTATTAACCACCATATGTGTATAGTTCTCTCATTAACGTCGTTGTTGATAATGTTAGTTTGAAATCTAACTATATAATTATTTTACATGCAAATAATCAGGCAGCTGCCAAATATAGTTCTCTTGGTATATTAGAATCAAGACATTTTCCTTTTGTCATGCAGTTTTGGTATCATTTAATTATATACAGTACTGAGTAGTGTTCAAATAATATGCAAAACTAAAAGTCCTGATACATGTGTGCCTATATAGTTATAGAGTATCCCATGCAGCAGAACCGTGGCCATGCACCAACTAATTGAAAGTGGTCCGGTTGTGCGTGGTAGATACGAGACAGCGAGTGCCAAAGGCACGAGAAACATGTAGGGGCGGGGTCCTCGGGCATGCTTCTCCGGAAAAACACAAAGGAGTTTTTGGGAAGTTTCAACCAAATAAAATTATATCGTAAACAGGGACAATTACTGTGTTGGATATAAAAGGAAACAAACCCACAAAACAACAACACAAATTCATTTATTTAAAAATATGATAAGAACCTGCAAGGCTGCATGTTTAGTATTTTATTAAAGGCGGAATAAAAATTTTATCCAGCCGGAATGTGGCCTGGTTGAAACGAGTTTTATGAATCACATGGCTACTTAATCATAACTTTTCTTTTCGAAAGAATGCATATTTTTCAATGCGACAAAGATTAATTCCTCATTAGAAGGTATCGACTATGGCGATAGTCGGCAATTAGTTTCCTCGACAAAAAGGCATTTTAATGAATGAATAAATCATTATCACATTCACAATAAATCACATGCCTCGAAAAATAGACTATCGGCATCTTTGACACAATAAATATATTAACTTTATCTCTGGGAAGCGTCTCGGCTAAACCTTTTGAGACCTCGTTTGAGACAGTATACTCTAAGTCAATAAGTGATATTTTCGCTCTGGTTTGTTTGTTCATTTTTGTCTATTCACCGAATCAGTATTTTTGAAAAGCGACAGAAAAAAATTAAATTAACTTTCTTAAGATGGAAGGAATAACAGGAACGTGCCAGTGAGGCGCCACAAGCTGACCCTTCACCTGCGTCAAAGCCATTAATACTTTATTTTTGCCGTCATTAAATGATGGCCGATACTTCAAATAAATTTCTCTCGTGTATACAATGAGAACTTAAAGACCTTTCTATTGCGATTTTCATGCACAACTTCAAAGCTACTTTCAGGGTTTCTCCTGTCAGAAATATAAAATATGAACAGACAGAAGTAAGATGAAAAAAACATTCCATTATATAGATTATAATCATGCAAAATATTTCTATATATAACAAAGCCAATTAGCATGAAGATATTTATTAATTCTCTTCACCACAATAATAAAGCACTTTTCAAATATTTGTCAACAGCGGCTGGGAGGATATTAAAAATCATCGACAGTAAAGCCTTTCAAGTATAAATATTCAAATTGCGTAGAAGTTGGTAGAACACCGAACATTTTTGATCGCTGGACCAGCTTTTTCCCTAACTAACCATTCACATCTGCTTGACATTAAAAAGCTTTAACCAATATAACCTAACCGCTTTGATAATAAATAAATCGTCATTTATCATGAAGACATTATATATAGCCTTGTCGCTCCCGCTTTTGAGTCAATTTTGCCAAAAAACAGTTGTCGCATATTTTGAGATCGAGTGCCGACGAGCGCGAAACCTAATTACCTCAATAAATCATAAATTTCCATTTGTCATTTTGAAGTTAAATAATGCATTGTAACACGATACATATTTTAAGCGGCTAGAATGTAGTTCAATATTAAATATGGCAAAATATGTGACATATGGCGATACGAGTCCTTAGAATGAAATATTTATATTAAAAAACGTTCGTTCTTTGCCTTTGCCGGATTCAGTTTTGTCAATGCATGGGGTATAACTAAATCGCAAACCACGGACATTGCTGAATGGTAGCCCGCCGTTTTTAATAATAAAGTTTTGACAATGTAAACTTAATTCTGTTTTCTCAAACCAGAGTATAACATCAGGAACAAACAAAAAATAAGTTGGAATTCAGTGTCAATTTTCAATCACATTGCCGCAAATATGTTTTCAAGATTGATTAGCAGAAAGGGAAAATGAAAAGACAATATTATCTGAATCAAATATAATATTCAATATGTCTAAAGTCTTTATAATGTTTATAATTTCGGAAGACAACACAAAAGACATGAAAGACGCGCAGTCGGTCACGGCGGCCGCTTATTTATGACCTGTAAGTCATGCGTGAAATCAGGCTAAGTGCAAACAGTCAAACTTCACATACCTAAACAAGAGACAATCTTCGTAAAGTCTCTTGAAATCTTCCATAGTGATAAGTTTACAGCGGTTTACAACCGGTCCTATAGCTCCCATACTTCGCATGAGTCGAACTTGATCAAGATTGCAGCTTCTTGCAATGATACCCATTCGCTTTACTTTAGCATAGATAGTTGGCATGCCCGCAACATGGTCTTTCAAGAAGTAATCGACCAGTTGAGGGAAGCATAACAATTCTTCATCTTCTGTCAATAACGTTGTAATGCTTTTGCCGTTAATAGTAACTGAAGCGACTTTGTAACGACAATTCGTTGGGAATATTGGGCACTCTGTACCGAAATCCATATCACCTTCATCTTTGATATATGTTGGAAAAGCCATGGTTAACGTCAACTTTATGCTCACTACAAGAATCGTTGACAATGATGGCAGACGTGTGATACAATATAAATACTCTCAAGACAAACGATATGTGCACATGCGCTTTTTAAATTATTCCTTATTGAAAGCATTTCATTATTAAACAGATTAAATGCAATTATGTAAACTTAATATTGCGTATGCTAATGAATTCGAAAATAGAATATATTGACATAGAATTTCAATCCCCTGGGGTTCTAATAAGTCACTGCCTATCAAAACAACATTTCTTTCCGTTCACTCCAATTTTGGTAATTAACTATTTTAAATACCTTCATCAAAATTGACAATTTTCCTAACGAACAGATAATATTTATTTGAATCGTTGTGGTTTCATTTATGCGTTCTTGTGTTGCTGAGTATAAGATTACATGTCAAAGTACTCCATTTTTATAAGCTATGTAAACTATAGCTTAAGATTCTCCAAATTACCGTTGATTCTATTATAGACAATGAATCATTTTGTCTTGCATATATAAAATATTATTCTCTATAGTATCCTGAAATTGGATACAAGTATAAACTTCACTGATTGTCATAACCGCTTGGCGTAACGCCGAACTTTAATTAACACTATAGTATCTAACGTAAATTACAGCTGGAATATAGACAAATGCACAATAATGAAAATTAAACATGATCAGTATAGGAAAATATTTTCATAATATTAGTTTCTTTGTTCTGATCATGCGCTTAATATTGACATTTGCGCTCTCATTTTCCAACAAATACAATCGGAAACGAAATATTTGCAAAATTTGTCGAAAGTTCGAATACAAGGAAAAAGACAAAAGTAGACGTGTATATATTTTTCTTTCTTCAATTATCTGCTTTCTTATTCATCATCGCCTTCAATATTTTTAAATCGTCAAAACTCCTTTTCAATTTTAAAGATTAAAACATATGTGTAGTCGATTAAAACATTGATTATTTAACTGTCACTTACACGCAGTCCTAAATATCCTTTCCATTTTTGAAGAAAAAAAGTAATTACATTAATATTTCATAACTTACGTGTAATGCAGTTTATTTTATTCTTTCTTCTACTAATTGATTGCAAGCCTTAGCTCCCACGAATATTGAAGTACGTATATTCAGATCCTTCGGAGTTCGGGACCTAAGGCCCCTTCATCATCAGTACAACCACGGTTTCAAATAACCAATTTATTTCAACATGAGCTCCACCTTTGAATTTACTATATGAGTAAATTCTTAAACACGTCCGAATTTATCATTATGATAAATTCGCGGCACATTTTGAATTTATCAATAAAGTTAATCATAAAACCACAATCATTGCACAAGGTTTCTTGTTATAAATGTAATGGCACCAAAAGGGAGGGTGGTCAGTGGCGTGCTGGGTACTATTTTTCTGGGGGGGCCAGTCGGCTGGCAACTAATATGCGCCCCTATAATATTACCCTTGATAAACGAGGGCCGAAGGCACGAGCCGAGCGCCGCAGGTGCGAGGTTTGTCTAGGGGGGTCCGGGGGCATGCCCCCCAGGAAAATTTTTGAATTTAGAGTCTCTGAACTGCCATTTCCTGGACTTTGGGGGAAGATTTGACAGAAATCTGATGGTCAGGAAACGGCATTACAACGTGTCGAAATTTTAAAATTGGTTAGAATTTAGTAGTAGCACTTAAATTGGGCAATGCTAACTACTTCCAGCAATTAATCTAATCCCATTTCTATTCTCTACTGATCTGAATACATTTACAACTTACAGCTCTTTTATACGATAACACACGGACCCAACGCATATGCATTTTAAGGTTTCCTTTCCTGCTAGAAGGGCGTGTTTCATCATTATCTCATTACTTACATTACTCATAATGTTTCTTGCGCAAACAACTAAATTGCGTACACAACTTTACATTATCATAACTTCAACTATCTAATTTGCGCCGCTCTCGTGATTCGTGAAGCATAATAAAGGGCATAATAAAAGGGTATAATACCAGCAAAAAAGGGCATAATTCCCGTGATCGCTTCGAAGCCTGATCAATATTCCGGTAATGAGACATTGCGTGTGATCACTGATCATGTATTCTATATGAACGAGTGATTTCGTGTGAGTCGTGAGGTAGCAAATACGGTTAGACAAAATAGTCTGCAATTTAATATACTCACTTTGTCGCCTATGCGCTTAGTATGTTTATAAGTCTATAAACACATCTTCCCTTGGCGGAATTAGTAACTATATTTTTTCGAATGCGTTTCTTCCCACCTACTTTCAAAATTTGGCGCGGGATCGGCGCCCCCTTTTCATTTTTGCGCCCCCCAAAAATTGCCAGCTGGGGGGGCCGTGGCCCCCCGGCCCCCCCTGCCAGCACGCCACTGAGGGTGGTCGAGGAGGGGTGGGAAGTTTTTCATGTTTTTTTAAAAAATAGTTTTTAAAAAAGTTTTAAAAAGTTTTAAAAGAGTTTTGAAAAGTTTAAAAAGTTAGATTTTTAAAAAAGTTAAAAAAATTTAAAAAGTTAAAAAAATGAGGGTTAGGGGTTAGCGGTTAGGGGTTAGGGTTAGGGGTTAGGGACCGGTCATTATTTATGGTGGGGGGTGGCACCGAAGAGAAATGTTTTTCCTGGTAAAAATTTTGCTGACCCAACCATTATAAAGCAAAAAATTTGATTACCAAACCTCAAATATCAATTAAAAAATAAATACCCACCCCTTGCCAAAACCTTTACAAAAGGATACCATTCAGTTGTCACACATGTCCTTTACCACTTCTGTGACACAAGTTTGATAACTAAACTTTCATGTTGTATGTACATGTACTTTCTTTGGAGACACCATTTGTCTCCCAACAAATCGGAAAATGATCAAGATAGTGACTCTGATTGATTTACATATTGTATTGACATACGACTGTTGACATTGCTTTTCAGTCTCCAATATTTAAGTGAGTCATGCTTTAAAAATGACAATAACTTTTTATTACCCAACCCTTGAGTTGTTTTGTTTTTCATTTACCCAACCTTTTATTCACTCAAAATTTAGTTTACCCAACCCTTTTCTCTTCGGTGCCACCCCCGCCATAAATAATGACCAGTCCCTTAGGGGTTAGTGGTTAGGGTTGGGGTTGGGGTTAGGGTTAGTGTTAGGTGCCGCGAATTTATTATTATGATAAATTCAAAATTTGCCGCGAATTTATCATAATGATAAATTCGGACGTGTTTAAGAATTTACTCATATAGTAAATTCAAAGGTGGAGCTCATGCTGATTTATTTATACCATATTTACAAGCTTCCAAACGAAACAACAATTTGCTCTCCTAATGTTTGGGGCCAGGATGACAGAAACTTAAATTATTCTAGTTTTTAATAGAGTTCAACTCGTCCCCCGTTTTTAGTAAGATAACTTCGGTGACTGGTTAGAATGTAAGTACTCTTTGTTTACCATCTTTTGCCGTGATCACTTCTAGTAATTCCGGACTTTTTCATCGGTGCTTGGGTACGTTTTAGATACTCGTGCAAGTTCCCAGTCGTTTCTGGAAATTTCTTTCGAGGGCAGCATAACTAAAGCCCCGTTTACACTACGCTCAATTTTTGGTACGGCACGGATAAAATTGGTACCCGTACCACTTTTTTGGTTCTTGGACTACCTATTTAGGTAGTCCAAGAACCAAAAAGTGGTACGGTACCAAAAATTGAGCGTAGTGTAAACGGGGCTTAGCTAAATAGGTAGTCGAAGAACCAAAAAAGTGGTACGGGTACCAATTTTATCCGTGCCGTACCAAAAATTGAGTGTAGTGTAAACGGGGCTTAAGTTCCCCTATTTTAGGTTCCGTGTTTCCGGTTCCCAAGGGGAAGAAATTCTTTCCTCCATCTAGACCAGATGTTGAACTTGTCTTCACTGCCTGTTATGCCTGCAGAGATCTTTTTGAGGGAACGTCCCTGGGGTCGCATGAAAGGTTAATGGTTTTTTGGTTAACAACGTAGGAGTAAAAATATCTGGCATTTTTGGATCACATGAGAGGCCAGTATTAGAGATGCAAAGAACCTTTGAATCCAGTACTGAATAACCAGAATCCAGTCTTTGAGCATTGAATCCAGTATTTTTCTACAGATCCCAATCATTCGTTCCCATACGCCGCTGGTCTGAGATCCATGTATAGTATTAAGAGCCCATCCACAATGGTACCTGGTGACGGCTTTACCTGTCCTGTTCTTTTAATTAAAGCAGCGTTCAACTCGTTTCGCGCTCCAACAGAATTAGTACCATTGTCACGCCGAGGCTGGGTTGCAGCTTCTCTGATTTTAAACAATCTTCGAAGAGCATTGATAAAACTCGAGGTGTCCATAGATTCTATGAGCTCAATGTGAATCCGTCGGATAGTCAAGCGCGTAAAAATTACCGTCAAACGTCCCCTAGTTTGTCAGTCATGATTTCCTAAGGTCCAAATACGTCTAAATCAACGTAGGTAAATGGTGGGGCAGGGGTATGTCGCTCAACTGGGAGATCTGCCATCATTTGATGGTGTTGTTTTTTGTAAGGGATCAGATCTTCTTTATCGTTATATCAGATAGCCACGTTAGGCCTGATTGCAGGTTCGCACGGGTTGGGCGACTAAATCAGCATGGTTATGATATTTGGAAACATAGCACCATCGATCGGGCAAAGAGTAGTTTCGGATTCGTTTCGCTCGGTTACTCACATCATCGACACTCCTTTAGAGTCTGCGGTCACATAAAACGTCTGGTTTCATTGCCGATATACCTCAATACTACGTTACTGTCGGAATAATAGGTTACGGAGTCTGGTTCAACTACACGTGCCACAAGAGGAGGGGGGAGAGTTAGATGATCTTCCGATGTTACTGCCGCAATTTCTGACAGACGAATTGCAGAAGGAATGGAGTTCGACAGCTACTCTATGAAGGATCTTGTGGAGGTGTAAACACTGGGTATCTTACAGCGTTTGAAGTCAGGGAAGGATGCGCATCACTCGTCCCAAGCTAGTTTACATTCTTGAGGTAATGGTCTGTCTTCAGTCTTCAAAGCTCGCGTTCCTTCAAAATGTCTTAAATGGGTTAATATACAGGGTGTATCAAAATAAACGCAATTCATCTTTTGTGCTTAATAACTTTCGAAATACTATCTCTAGTTAAATGCTTTTAGGCTTACTTCAAAGCCTGTTCTTTTCTCTTTCAAACAAACTATTATCCTTGTCTCCAATGCTAGTAATAATTGCACAGGAAAAGATTTAGTAAAACCTATCATTTTAGTTGCTGTTTAATTATGCAAGTTTACTATGTTATTGTTTAGTCGGTTTAAATGTTAGAATTTTCTTCTTTAAACTTTAATGTTGTCGCCACTACATCTGGAAAACCACGTAAGAACAAATTAAAAGTATTTAAAAGAGACCAGCTTAACGAATGCTAAAAATCGTCAAAACATTCTGGTGTCTGAGCCAGAGTGTCATCGAATTGCGATGTAATGTAAACAGAAATTATAGCAAGTTGATGTCAGTCAGCTTAGATGGTCCAAGCCAAAATTATATCGCATTTGAAGTTTCAAACTGAGTTACAAATAGTGGAAGAAAAGCCGTAATTATACTTATTGTTACAATCCATTTAATAAAATGCAACATTTTTTGTTTTAATGAAAAAATCAGTTATTTTCATGAGAACGATTTGTTATTCCATCTCAATTTTTTTGATCTCCAATCGCAATAACGTAAAGTATTATTACCCGCGAACCAATGAGTCAAATTTAAGAAACAACCCACTGTCAGAAAGCTGAATGGCTACGCTTTAAAATGAATGTAAACTTTAACGTTTTCGTCTATTATTTGTTTAGCAATTTACATTTCAGTCGAGGATTGCGCTTTTTTTGATACACCCTGTATACCTTACAAAGCTTTTCCCTTGAATTAGTAGTATAAGTACACGCGCGGCAATTCCTAATGAGGTCGAAAACACTATTTATTACTGAAAGAACTTCGTGTTTAGTGAAGGGTTTGTTGTCGAGGGATATACTTGGATTGTTAAAGTGTCCGTTTCCAAATCGCACGAGACGCCTAATGATCATTGGATTCAAACATTGGTGTTGTTCAAACCTAGGTTACAAAAGACACTGGTTAGCGGTTACTCCAGGGCCGTTCGAATATTTCATGTGGAGCCAAAAGGAGTGTGTGGTGGCTAGCATGGCTTGGGTGAGTTTGAACAGATTGACTGCTTCCTCAATTGCGGATGTAGACTTCAACCAGTCATCGACGTAGAAGTAATTTTCTACGAATTCCTTGGCATCAGAGCCAAATCAAGCTTCTTCTATACTTCAGCCGTTTTCCGTAAACACCAAAGGTGGCAACGGTCGTCTTTGACGTGTTTCCAAAAAGATGGACTTTCATTCCATACTTATATCTTCATACCACAGAAAGCATAGAGTCTCTGTGTTCTTCCTTTACCAGAAACGAATGAAACATCTGTTCGATGTCTACCATGAACACTGTAGAATTCGGTTTTGTGGGTCAGGCCCAGACAGGTGTAGCTTGTTCAACCAGAAACAATTAATTCCAGATTTTTGGGATGATATATATACAATTCTTATAACATTATTTTAAATTCTTGTTCGGCCCATACTTAATCAATGTTCAATATGCTGTTCAAAGACCAGCCTGACCAGGGCCTCTTTTAAGCATGTGTAACTGGAGGGGACATATTTAGCGGGGGACCTCGAGAAGTTCCAGTCGCCGGCAAGTCTGTTTCACTGCAGTTATACCAGCATATATATGCATGGTTTAACTAATAAGTATAAGTCATAGGGCATGCCGCAGATCAGGCCGTAACTAGGATTCTGAGACAACCGAATCGACCACCGAAGGTGCGAGCCTCTAGATGGGTCTGGGGGCATGCTTCCCCCAAAATTGTGGATTTCTTGAAGCTCAGTTCCAGCATTTTGAGGAGTTTTTCAACAAGAAGCCCGGTTAACCTTATAAACAGTCACACAATTACTGCAATTTCACAGTCTCCCGAATGTAATCCAGTCCCAATAAGCTAGGCAGCATGGTGTGATGATGCGGTAATGAAAATGTGCGTAGTATAGTATTATCATTCACCGCACTTCAAATTCTACAGTACTGCATTACATGTATTGGGGTACTTGAAATCGACGCATTCGTCTTCTCAGTGTCACTGAAGAGCATGATAAAGTGGTCTCTTTGGAGTATCTTTGCTTGGAAAAACTAAACTAGAATTTCGTCCTAAAATGCCATTTCATGCCTTGTTCCACAAGCAAATTATTTCAGTCATGGTTTAGGTTCTGGCGATGTTTAAATTTCAGTCCCCAAATTCTGGCCTACCGAGTCAACGGACTTGGTTGACTCATAGCTAGTTACGGGCCTGCAGATGATGGTCAAATTCAGAAATGTTAACAACTTAACAACATTTTCACACTTTGATACATGATTGCTGGTCAACCACACCTACTGCAGTCTGCAGGTAGTCATAGGGACCTCACTGGGTGGGGGAACAAAATTGCCGACTGGAGGAGCCAGTAAGAGGCCTGGGGGGGGACATGTCCCCCTCCAGTCTATATGTTAAGAGGCCCTGTCAAAGACTCTTTGGCCTACCCGTGTCTCTCGTTCGCGTTTAAGGAAAGAAACCATTCTTCCAAATATCTAGCTACTCGGATGTTTGGAAGAATGGTTTAGGATGGCAATGAACGAGGAAACATTACAAGTCAAGATTGCCCAACTGCCCATTGCAATATCAAGAAGAAACACCACCTTGGTGGAGCGGAATGAAACAGGCGCTTTAATAATCGATTCCTCCAGCTATCATGTTTATTTGCGAAGTAAGACGAGGATGCTGTTAGTAACCGCCCTTTATCATAATCAAATCACTTTCACTTTTAACACCAATGCATTAACGAACAGTCGAATCTACCACCTGAACATTTTGTTTTGTTATGAAACACTACCTAACGGCAAAAGAAAGTGACCCAAGTCGATGTAGGTACTTGCTGTGGTCAAGTTGGAAAGCTTATCCAAGGATGATATACTAGCTAATGTTGTAATTATAATATCACAATTACTTAACGTAAATTTCTGAGAGGACTAATAAAGTAACGGATCCGGCTACAACAAAATTCACAGTATTCATCCCAGTGCAGTGAAGTTGAATGAGAACTTTCATATATTTCCACGTTTCGTGATTGGAATTGGAGTTAGAAAAGGTAAATGACTACTTGCATCCATGATCTGATACTCTGAACACATTCTAGTTCCAATTCTGCCCTGAAGTTGGCATATGGCATTCGGTTAATGTATAGATTGCGGGCGTCGCCTTATATTCGGTGCGTGCGTTTGTTAATAGCGGTTACTTTGTTGGTTCGGTAAGGCTTGATATTTATTCAAAAATAGTGTGTATTCGCGCTTATGGTGCAATTGATTTGCCCATGCACTCTCCAGAGCACCGCACTCCACAGTGTCCAGGGCACCGCACTCCACAGTGTCCAGAGCACCGCACTCCACAGTGTCCAGGGCACCGCACTCCACAGTGTCCAGGGCACCGCACTCCACAGTGTCCAGAGCACCGCACTCCACAGTGTCCAGAGCACCGCACTCCACAGTGTCCAGGGCACCGCACTCCACAGTGTCCAGGGCACCGCACTCCACAGTGTCCAGGGCACCGCACTCCACAGTGTCCAGAGCACCGCACTCCACAGTGTCCAGGGCACCGCACTCCACAGTGTCCAGAGCACCGCACTCCACAGTGTCCAGGGCACCGCACTCCACAGTGTCCAGGGCACCGCACTCCACAGTGTCCAGGGCACCGCACTCTACTATGTCCAGTATTGCAATGCCATGCAGCCACATAAGAATCATAAGCATACAAATTTCAGGTCTTGCCCTCATTAAATAAAATAGTTTATCAATACACCCACCTCCTCCGCGGGCCTTTTAAATTTCAATCTCCAACCTGCCAACGGGCATACTCTGCATTACGAATTTAGGGAATCATTACGGCTTGCGGAGGCGGTTCAAGCTTCCTAAAATAACCCGTTGTTTGGTAATAATCCACATCAAACTTTAGTATTTATAAATTGAAGTTTCTTTTTATCATTTTATGGCTTTTTAAGTATTTTTGAAACGGTTGAAAAAACCACTATCCAGTGAATAGCCGCTACCCTCAGTGTCAAGTCTTTTATATGGCCCCTTGTCATTTATATAAGTGAAAAGAAACCGTTCGAACATGAAGGAAGCGCTGTACTGTTAAGATTTGCAAGCCAACAGTTATAGCCCAGCTGTATTGTAAGCTACTGATTAAGCTGGGACTTTCTTCAAATTTTCAACAAATTTAAACAACGGCTTATTTTCGTTTGTACAAACCCAAGTATATACTACGGCGATCACATGCAGGTGTTGTTGGGCGACATACGCGCAGCTTAATCCGACATGCGTATAGGTCGGTACAATATTTGTATACTCATCAATAAACCTGACTATATATAGGTGTCTCTCAAACTCTTGAACTGCATGCACACTTGTTACCAATGGCAATGCTAAACGTCAAACATAGGCTATCTATGTAAACCGCGTTAGCTGAGTATCGGCAGTTAGTATACAGCAGCGTGCAGTGCAAAGACTATATATACTCTTGTCAACATCTCATCAGTTTAACTGAAATTGTGGATATTATTAGGTAAGCATGTATCGTGTCAATTTTTCCTGTAGAAATTACTTAGGGTTGAAAATATATTAGTGATACAAGAAATGATTACATATAAAAATATTGTTACGAAGAATATACTGAGTAAACTAGTTCTTTTGTTAATTTAGCAGATAAAATATATTCTTCAAATCAAACTCATTGTCATATTTAAGTTTTCGGTGTCATGCATGAGCTTGTAAAAGTGGAAACTATATAGGTGCAATATAAGCAAAAATCGTTTAGCAATGTTAAACATTGCAGTGCATGAGAGTAGAATCAATTATGGTATACCGTACATTTACGACACTAAAATGTCTTACGGTCGCCCTACAATTTCCTGAAAAGAAGGAAATTTTACGAGTTAGATTAGACGTATTCATTTAAGAACTGTTACTGGCGAGGAAACAAAAATTGTCAAAAAGAAATTCTGTAGAACTAAATTTCTTAAAAATTAATAAAAATAATTTTTCAAAATTAAAATTTTTTGGCTCCATTGAGTTTTTCTAAACTCATTCAGATAACCTATTATACTAGATGACCGGTTTTATGAATTAAAAATAGGGGTAACCAGATGTTTTCTTCAGTAAAGTGTGTTAAAAGCGAAAATATCGACATATTGAATCGTCATTGTTACCATAGCAACAGCAGTGACGTAACCTTTTTGACAAGTTTTCGACTCTTAGAATGTTGCTCTATATAATTCGTACAATTTTTGTTTTCTAACCAGCAACATTTCTTCAAAAGTCTATGCATGATCTAACTCATAAAGAATATTCCCTATTTCAAAAAATTGCACAGAGCCACCTTAAGTCAAATTATAGTTAAGGCCTGTTTTATAAGTCGAATTTTGGTCGCGTCGAATGCAATTAAGACAATAGATGAGATAATAAACCTCATTAAGCTTCATTATCTATTGTTTTTCTACCGAAATTCGACGTATAAAACAGGCCTAAGAAATGGTTAGCATGTAAACCAAGTAGTGCATGACCATGACGCATGAGTTGTCATGGCTATTGGCTATATCCTTGATATCATCCTGGGCTGCATGCACATATCTGTTTTTCTAACTAGAATTTAAAGATGGCTAATGGTCATGGAGATGACGATGCGATACTGTTAGATCCGAGGCGAAACCAATGTATGGAAAAGAAAAAACTTTTTGAAGAAATGCTATTGAAAGACATGCCAGGTTAGGAACGTAGGATACTACTAAAACTTTGAAAAACAAACTAACAAAATACAAGCATGTTGTGCATCACTGATATAAATACAAGGAAAAGTTAAAACGGCGTCAACATCTAGTATGTTCAATGTCAATGTACTGTACTCTGTACTCAGTCTCAGTACGGTTAAAATTATAGGAAAATGCACTTATACTACTCCAGGCCTATAGAGTTCCGGAATTCTGTACTAAATATTATCTTATATTCTATGTCATGTTGGTTGATAGGTATTTAATTGTAAATCGGGCGCATATATATATATATATATATATATATATATATATATATATATATATATATATATATATATATATATATATATATATATATATATATATATATATATATATATATATATATATATATATACGAGCTTTGACGTGCGTGAACAGAAACGAACGCTACAGCTATATCCAATATTCAAAGACAACATAATTTAATGAAAATTCAGTACCTACACATCTGTTAAGAACTTAAATTAATGACTTTTGTTAAGTATGTTTAATTTTACATGAGAGTAATAAACATGCAAATGCACTTTATCTTAAATATTTATTACCAAAAATGACAAATTTTAAGAGGACAGAAGGGTTTGGCGCGCTCTGTCGAACGTGATCAAAACAAAGATAAATTTCACTTTGCACCTGTCTGACCTGTGCATGCAATGACAATGAACTGGCTATTCCAGTTGATTCATTGCCATTGGGTTCAGCAATTAACTGAGACTTGAACATTTTAAGGTTCTTAGGGGGCATATGCCCCCCCCCCCCCCCGCCATGCAGGAATAAATGTGGGGGGCTAAGCCCCCTCAAAATAACCTGATTCACAGAAAAATTATTCTTTGATCGCTGCCTAATGCCTACAAAGGCCAATGTGAACAAAATTACCAACTTGTGGTGATTATACCAACTTGTAGTCGTATATAGTGTCTGGGTATTATTTGAACTGTCATATAGTCATGGCCAGACCCGTCCATCCTTCCCATTTCCCTGACTTTTTCCTTCCCTCTCTTGCCCTTGGTTCCTTAAGGAAGTCATTTACTGGAAAATGTGGTGATAAAAGTTGAGCTGTAGATATTGGGGAAATTGCGTAGGAAGCAATTCAGTATTTCAATTTAATGTCACGTATTTGCGATGAAGAGATCGAAACCTAATATATTTTTGGCGTTCCTCTCAAATAACTTGGTTTTAGCTTTATTTTGTAGCTTACACAGTTAGCAACTTTTTTAAATGTATCTGGCGGTTGAGAAACACAAAATAATAATTAAATGCTGTCAATTTAAATACTGAATTATCATTGATGCTGTAAAATTGACGCCATATTTATACGGCAATATAAGCAAAACTTACTGAACTTCAGACTTCATTTTTTCTTTGGCGTACGGTCGAAAATCTCTTCATTTTAGTAATTTTACAGATAAAGCAATAAACATACTTTTTAATTTTGTTTGCCGCTTGAGAAACGTATCAAAAATTAAATATTTTAAATATAGTCGGCAAAACCATGCAAGTGGAAAAGTATAATCATTAGTTTTGAGCGCGTGTTACGTAACATATACAAAAGCTTCTGTTTTAACTTATCAATAGAGACCAGGTCAGTATAAATATGAACAGAAAATGAAAGTACAAAGTCTGAGTCATGCCACATCTCAAAGTGGTTCTGACCATTCGGATGATACTATTATTTTCTAGGTACTAGTCGAGCAAATGAACCAATGCACGCGGTACTTGAAGGTGAACTTGGTGAAAGTGAGATGGTCGAGGGAAGAGAAGCTCAGAATGTCAGAAACCGCGCTCTACTCCATTACCTTGCATCATTAGCAAACTCCAACAGCACAAAAGATACATTTGATTTTGATTTCGTTGAATCTTTACTGAAAAATGGTGCAGATGTGCACAGTGCAGACAAGACAGGTCAGACTGTGTTTCATGAAGTAGCGAGATCTTGGAACGTCGATGTCGCAAAATTCCTCATTAACAATGGTACGAACACTATAGTCTACGCATAGGCTACTATGGTTATGTACATCAAATGTAGGTTTCAATTGTATATATAGGAAGTGCTGAAATATTCGAATACATTAATTCATGCAATATATTAAGCAATAAAATATAAAGAATACTAATTTAAGATTTAAAAAAATATATGCATGAATATTAAATAGATGTACCTTGATTTTTAAGGTGCAAATGTGAACCAGCAAGATCAGTATGGTCGATCACCACTTCACGTTGCTGCGGCAGTAGATTATGCAGAAATGGTAGAATTTCTTGAGCAAAATGGAGCTGATATTGAAATTAAAACGACTGGTGAAGGACAGACTGCGATGCATTTTGCTGCTAAAAATGACGCTATCAACTCTATTCAAATGTTGCTAGGATATGGAGCAGATATTGACGCACGTGACAGCAAAAACAGAACACCACTACAGGTACAGGATTATTACAGGGTTGTCATGTGCTCGCTGGTTCCATGTAAAATGCATACAAAAATGTTTAGTTGTGTTATTCCCTAAAAATAATCAGTGGAATAGACATTCTCTTTTTATACTCTATAAAGCCCATCGCGAACTAGATAAGGCAAAACCGTTACGTGATATTTTCCTCCATTGTACGACTATAACTGTAGCATTGAGCGTTATACAATCATTGACTATTGAATCTTGCATCTTTTTTCGGAAATTAATGGTATACTCATTAAACTGACTACCTTTTTTTTTTAAATGTTCCATACCTTTAATCCAAACTTTGAAATTGTATAATTACTAATATTGATATTTTCTACATCATAGGTAGCTGCAGAAATGAATCGTTCTAAAGCTGCCAAACTCCTGATTACAGAAGGCGCTCCAGCTGGTGTGTATGACAACTTGGGAAACTCGGCTTTGTCTCTTCTTATTGAAAAGATTCCTGAAGTAGCTTTGGATGCAATGGATCAGTTTCATTCAGTGGACACAATCAATCGTAAAGAATTTTATTTTCTCAACTATCTGGAAGGAACAAAGTTACAAGAAGAGCAAACGCATGCTCGAACTCCTCTTGAGATAGCTGTCCAGAATGAGAGATATGACATCATCATGCATCCCGTCATGCGACGCCTGATTGGGGTGAAGTGGCAAATGTACGGCAAATGGGGCGCGATTCTAGACCTGGTTTTGAATTTAATCTACACAATATTGTGGACGGTGCTTGCAGTTACCTTGCCAAAACACGGAAGAGATTTGTATATTCCTCTAAAGTCCAATGTCTGGAGACTTGTTATAGTTGTCATTCTTATTTTGCTCACACTGGTCGAAATAAGAAAGCAGATCATCAGTAAGTTTTCCTATTTTGTCAAAGTAGAAGATAATATGTATAGTTACAATCTTGAGCATTAATTTTGTTATAGGGAAAAAAGTTAAAACTTTATTGAGAAAACGTAATTGCGAAATCTCTTTTTCTATATAAGGTGATTCATCAGTTTTGCATTGCGCACTTTTACTGCGCATATCTAATAATAAATTCTAACTAATATACGTGGTGGAATTGCAATGTAAAGTGATAAAGGAAGAGCAAGGGCAAAGAGAAAAACACTCTGCATTGATTAGGCGTGCTTCGGGAAATATAGTATATAAAACGGGACGTTAGTCATGTCGTTAGTTTAGGTGTTGCATGCAAGTGTCCTGTATTTATTTGTAATTTATTTAAGGCAAGTGAAATAAACAATTATGAAACAAAAAATACACTAGACAGGTAGTTTAGACATTAATAAAAAGTTTTATAACATTGAAAACCTAAATGAAAACAGAATTTAAATTAAAAATTATCGGTTTTAGACCGGGAAGCGTGTGAACATTTCTTGAAAAATTGTCGAATACCGAACTTAAGACACAAAAGTTAGCAAACTGTAAAAGAGTTAAACATTTGCACACGCTTAAATCGGTAAGAGTAAATCATACCCTTATACCGAAAATTATACATGCTACGCAGACATTTTCCCGCGGTGTTACTTGCGCATGATTGGGTTACATTACGTTATATTATTCATCAGCTCACTCCCCATTAGGGATTTTCAGTGACCGATTACATCAAGTATTATGTCTCAATCAATTCCATGGGTGCCCGACACCCCCCCCCCCCGGGCGTTTGTCGGGCTTTTGTCATTTTGGCGAAAAAACGTTGCAAATGCCCCAGTATGGGGTCCAAATAAAGCAACAAAATCCCCACGCTTGGGGACTTACATTGACGCAAATGCCCCACCCTTGGGGGACAAAATATAAGTTTTCTGAGGATTTCTGATCCAAAAAATCGAATCCAATCTCTATCACGTATCAATATATCTGTATTTAAAATCGATTCTATAGCCATTTCGCTTTAAAACGTTTTGAATTAAAATATTGAAGTCTCAAAACTTTATATAGCAATACCAAACTGCAGAAGTAAGTCAATGTATCAACCATACAACAGGATGGACAAGAAAAAAGTCTATATATATACAATTGTAGATCTCACTATTGGCTATTTGAATCACAACTATGAACTAATAATAATGACAAAACTGAATACATGAAAATATATAAATATACAAGACAATCAAATATTTCAAATAGTTAACAAGTCCGGACTTTCCCATTCCTTATTTCGACAGCAGAAAATGTAATAAGTACTTCGAATGGCAATAGTCATAATTTTCCTAACACAGTAAGTTTGGTAGTTTTTGTCGAGACCAACATTTCCTAACATTTCTAAGAATGTAGAGTATTCTTGCGCAAAAATACCTAGGGAGCTCATGGAAAGATTAACAAAGTTTACTTCGTTAAAATTTTCATCTAGCTGTCTTACTAGTTCTCTATATTTGGCTTTTTTTCGTTTAACGTTGTTCTCGAGGTTTGTCTCATAGTCAACAGTGAGCTCGACCACATAGAGAGAGCCATTTGATAATGATAATAATAAAAATGAAAACTTTATTAATTAATAGAACATTTATAGATATATACAATTGTAAATCTCACTTCTTGAGGTAACCTACAATTGACTACTTGAATCACTTATACATGCATGGTTATAATTTTACATACAAAATTGTTGATTATTTATAGAAATAGTTACCTTTATAATAATAATAATAATAATAATAATAATAATAATAACAATAATAATAATGAAAACTTTATTGAATTTTTTATGCACTTACAATTGCAAATCTCACTGTTAAAGGTAATTTACAATTGGCTACTTGACACACTATTACACTACACATAGACATAATTCTATGATACAAAAAGTAAGAGACTAGCTAGAAGTTCATTAAGTCTGGATTCGACCAGTCCTTGTTTCTAGAACAGAAAACGTAATATGTCGTTCTTATTGCCATATTAATGATTTTCCTAATTATATATTTAACACCGGCCTTATCTGAGTTCAAATGTTCCAACATTTGTATAAAAGCAAAAGATTCATTTTCAAAAACACCGAGTGCACTGATTGAGAGATTAATGAACTTTACCGGATGGAATTTTTTCTTTTGTTCCATGATCATCTCTTTATATTTTGAGTATTTGCACTGTACATTATTCTTTAGGTTAGTCTCATATCCAACGGTTAGTTCAAGTACATACAGACAATTGTCTTTGGTCAAAATTAGTAGATCAGGACGATAGTATCACCAGTAATAATAGAGGGATTAGAGAATGATGGTAAGTCAGCATAAATGGTCTGAATATGTTCTGACGGGAGGTTATTAGCAATAAAATTTAGGATTAAGTCGTGTCTCCAAGTAAATCGATCAAGGTAGGAACTGCAGCCAGCAACAACGTGTAACAAAGATTCAGGTTTAAGGCAAAACGAGCATTCGGAGGACGAGGACAATAATGGAAACTTTATTAAAAGTTTTTCTTTACATACATATACAATCGTAAATCTCTCTCATAAAGGTAACTTACGGTTGGCTATTTGAATCACAATTATACCAAATTAAATAACAGAACAAAGTGCATGCAATATATATATACAATGAGATAAGTCAAATTGTTAGTAAATCCGGATTTTCCCATTCCTTATTTCGGCAGCAAAAAATGTAATGGGTCGTTCCAGAAAAGATCCATACCCCCCCACGGAGGAAATTTTTGCTGTCCGAAGGGGGAGGGAGGAAAAATGTCTTAGGATGTCCGAAGGGGGGGAGAGGAAAAATGTCTTAGGATGTCCGAAGGGGGGGAGAGGAATGTGGATATGTTTGTCTGAAGCACAGAATAGATAATAGGACCAGAAGTCTTACTCAAGCGGAAACATGTCCCATCTTTTATACTGCGCATGCGCGAGCTAAACAAGTGTAATGCAGTGTTGACAATAGAAAATTATATTGGGAAGTTGTCATTTCTACAGTAAAAACAGCTTTTTTTTCAAGTAGTACGAATTGTGACTTCGGTTTATCTGTGGAACTATTTGAACAGAAGGTAAAGCAGTAATTTTGTTGTATTTAGAAAGCAAACAGGGTCATATTTTTAAAAATATAGCGCACTGAATATAAATTTGAGCATCATTAAAATGTGTTCGCTATGATGCCATTTTGTCTCCGGTATATACTGAGTTCTGCTTTTATACTTGTGGATATTCGAATTTATTTGGCTCAAAAACACCATTACTTCAATATCCCTTTCTTGTTTTTCCTTGGATAGGTTTTAACAAGATAGAACTCTAGATCACTTGGATCCAAAGACGCTAGATTATAAAATCCTGATGTGACTTGATACTACAAATAGAATATGTCTTATGATTTAATACTACAAATAGAATGTCTTTTAAGTACAAACTTCAATGAATTGATAAAGTGTAAGGATAGTGTTTAAAGTCGCTTCATGTGTAGAAGCGGAATTACTTTAGTTTATACACTGTATATTGTCGAGATCACATGTTGATATGACTTAATACTAGCAACTTGCAATAAGTGGTCTGTTCTGCTTGTTTATAATACTTTAGAGTTTGGACATTAGAACATTGTAATTGCCTGACAGAGACTGTTCGGGCCTGTTTGTATGGAAGCCGGGCTGGCCCGCTTAGCAAGACAGCCCGGTAAGGTAAGTAAGCAGGATGATTTCTCTTGTGTTTATTTGAGAAAATTTCATTCCGCTTACCAGGACAATTTTGTTGTTTTGACATTATTTTGACAGTTGTTAAAAATAGCTTGCGGCAGTATCTTTGAACTTTCATCCCGGCAACCGGGCTAGCCTGCTTATGATTGTTTATGTGGAGAAATTTCCATCCTGGTCTTGGCAACCGGGCCTGCCCGCTTGTCCATAGAAATGATAATTTGTACTATAAAAATAACTAGACAGCGAGATCTCACTTACCGGGCTGTCTCACTTAGCGGGCCAGCCAGTTTCGATATAAACAGGCCCTTACACAACTGCTAAAAGCTGCAAGTTTCTTTAAAGCAATATCATCTATATCACAGAATACAGTTTCTGTAGTGACTCTCATTGTAACTCAGTAGTCTCAGTTATTCCTTCTCAAGAAAAATAAAAAAACAAAGCTGTGTGGGTGTGTTTTTGCTCTAGCTAGTTTTTACATTTACATGGTTCATGTACAATTAATGTACATTTAAATTAGCTTTGTTCAATGAATACAGGTGTGATTCAAATATCATTCCTATCAGGTACTTGGGTCAAATAGACATAAGCATACTAAATCATGCTGTGAATTGAAATACAAGTATAGGGTGTATATTGTTTAATAAATATATTTTCCAGTTCACCCAGTAAGCTGCATTGTGCCCCAATGCACCCTACTTTACTAGTTTATTTCACTTCATCTAATGCCAGATGATTTTACTTGAGGGAGAGTGCTGCTGCCCATTGAGCTCTGATTGAGTTCACTGAGTGGCAGCACTTTCCCCTTGACAAGTGAAATTGTCTGGCGTTAGACAGAGTAAAATAATCTTGCGTTCAATCAAGCAGCTACTTTTTCAAAAGCTCAACCAGGCTAAAGATTCTTTGATTTGAAAACCAAAGTGATAGTGAACTAGTTTAGTTGAAACAAGCAGAATTGTTTGATTTATTTACTTCCCACAACATTGACAATTAAAATTTAATTTGATACTTTTCCAGTATATTGACATTATTTATATAGGTTGAGATTTGACTACCATTACCATTAAGGGACCATCAACCAATCAAATGCATTTGATATATTCGATCAACCATCAGGGCTGCAAATTACTGTCGGACATCGGACAATGTCCGACTAAATTTGGCAAATGTCCGAGTAAAAGTAATTTTGATTGGACATTAGTCCAATCACATAAAAAAAATTGTCACATACATTTTTTTGTTGTGACAAAATCCAATTGCAAATTCACTCAATTTGCATTTTGCAATAAAATTTACGAGGCGTTCTCGCATTTACTTTTACTTAACGTTGCGCCAGAATGGCATACATACTTGTCTTGTGACTTCTATATATCTTGTGACATGTATGTCCGACCAAATTTAGTGATGTTGGTTTTTGTCCGACCCAATTCAAGTTATGTCCGACCAAAATTAAAAGTGATCGGACAAATGTCCTGTCAAATCAAATATTTATTTGCAGCCCTGAACCATTATAATGAAAGTGTGAGTTTATTCATAAACTAATTATAAATCAACTTCCATGCAATGCTTCATGCAATCATCTAGTTATGCACCAGTCAATGTAAATCCCTGCCCCCAACCGGGGAGGGGCGTAAGGTTTAACGGGGAAAGTGGTCAGTTTTGATTATAAATTTGTCCCCGATGATGGGAGACTTGGACAGTGGTTAAAATATATATCCTGTGTTGCTGTTTTAGTTTTCTTGACAAGAAAAGTTTAAATACAACAACATAAATGAATTTGATTTTCTATTGCTGATCTATGATTATACAAAACTATTTTCCTGGGGTTAAGAGACATGCAGGGGACATTGACGTCCCTGGGGGCGGGGACAATTTCGCTTTTTTACTACCCCTCCAAGTCAAAATCCCTGCGCCTCCCTGGTTGGGGGGTTTACATTGACTGGTGCATTAATTAAAGAAGTGTCAGTGCCACATATGTAGTAAAAGCCAACTTGTCAGTAAAGGCCACAGAGCAAGATTGTATTTCAAAGACTGCCAGTGACAAAAACAATTGATAGCCCTGAAATAGAGTATGCCAACAGTTAGTATACTGCAAATAACTATTCTATCGACAAGATAATGTGTGTGTTTCACAAGTGTTTCTTATATATCAATCCAATGGCATGTAACCTAAAATTCAGCAGTGTCTGTGTAATGAAATACACCCTTACTTCTCAAATATGGTCAAATTAACTATACTACATTGTGTATAATAATATATGGACTGGTTCAAAAATATATTGAATTTATATTAGTGAACTGGTGAACTATTGATGTAGAGATTATGCCAAGTATAGAATGGCACAAGGATTATCATGTTATCAGCATGATTAAATCGTGAGATTTTGCAAATAATCTGTGTAAAATTCTTAGAGATATCCTCGGTAGCTACATTTTAAGGTAAAATGACTATGGTAAAGCTATTCAAGGCAAAAAAGCAATGGATCTGTCAACCTCGTTGTCAACAGTAAATTTAGCTAAGTTTATGATCCATTTATTGCCGTATTTTAGCTGAGAATTCATTTAAGACAATGCAATACGATAGACTTACCTTTGGATTTATCATATATTCTTTTAAAATGGTCACCAAAGCTCTAAAACTCGATTGGTATCGTTTTAACTTCCTCACTCCTTAATGTTTACATGTAAATTTGTCAAATTACACTTGTTTTGGGCACTGGAAACGAGACACGGCCAAGACACAGAATAGGAAGTTATACCAGAAGCGTAACTCTAGTCGTTTCCCTTATTGTTTGACGTCCACGAAAATTTTAACTCGCTCACGTCAGGCCACGCCATCCTGGCTAGTACAGCCGGAAGTTTTTATCAGGATTTGGTAGGTACAAAGTGCCGGTTGTACTAGCCAGGATGGCGTGATTGATGACGAATCGCTTGTAAAAACGTGGACAAATATTTGCTCGAGTTACGCTTCTGGTATAACTTCCTATTCTGTGGCCAAGATGCGCGAGGCGACATGCGCGGTGAGACTTCTGGTCTTATTATTTATTTTGTGTCTGAAGGTTTGAGACTGTGATAAAGCCATGTGATCGGCGATTATAATGAGCACGCAATTTTTATCGGCTATATATATGCAGCTCTTGAACACCGGAACGTTTATGTAACAGCAATAATTATACGTCCACGTAACTTGTAAGCAAAATAAGCGGCCCACTTTTGCATGCATGGCCACCAAAAACTATTAACTCGCTGTAACAGCCAGGGCCTTTTTTAACATACAAGCTGGGGGGGCAAATGCCCCCCCAGTCCCCCCTTGTGCCCCCCCACGAAATCACATTTTGCCCCCCCAGGAAAAGTCCCTTTTCCCTAAAATTATACAAACAAACCAGCGAAGATTAACAAATACATAAACGGAAAGTAAGTTTTAGGCTTTATCCTTTGTCCTTGTTTACAAAATCGATTTAAATTGTTACTTTTTTCTACCACTAAGTAATGATAAATTATTGTTAATAATTTTTTTATTTTTTGGATGCTCAGAATGCAGGAAATAGCATTTCCGGGTTTCAAATTTCAAAAATTTTCTGGGGATTATCCCTCTAATAAGTAATGATAAATTACAGTTAATATTCTTTTTTACTTTTTGTGCATTTTGTCCATCTTTTATTTCAAATACAAGTATAGTTAGCATAAATTTTAGAGCAAATTTGGATGCTCAGAATGCAGGAAATGGCATTTCCGTGCTTCAAATTTCAAAAATTTTCTGGTGGAGTACACCCCCACACACCTGACCATTGCTATCCTGGCCTCTAATAAGTAATGATAAATGATGGTTATTTTTTTACTTTTTGTGCGTTTTTTCCTTTATTTATTTCAAATACAAGTATAGTTAGCATAAATTTTGGAGCAAATTTGGATGCTCAGAATGCAGGAAATGACATTTCCGGGATTCAAATTTCAAAAATTTTCTGGGGGAGTACTCCCCCAGACCCCCCATTCATGCGTGGTATGTTGGCCACACACGTGGCCTTCAGCCATTGCTATCCCCCTCTAATATATTATCTCACAGAAAGGTCCCTTTTCAAAAATGCCCCCCCACGGGAAAATCCTTAAAAAAGGCCCTGGTAACAGCGTATCCTGCATGTTGAGAATGAGTCGAAAATAGACACGCTTTATTTATATAGTTTGCAGTTTTCGTTCGCCATATATAAGTTTGAATTATTCAAGTGTTAAAAATAATAGTTATTAAACTGTTGCACGAATTAAGAGACTGCTATGTGAACTGAACTCAAAACAATTTGTTTTAGTGTATAGTCAATAAAGCGGCATGTTGTAAAAGACGGACTGGACTGGACTGGACCAGACTGGACTGGACTGGACCGGGAAAACGCGGACTGAGTCCGTGTTTTACAAATCGCGGACTGAATTTGTAAAACACGGACTGGACTGGACCGGGAAAACACGGACTGAGTCCGTGTTTTACAAATCGCGAACTAAGATTTGTAAAACGCGGACTGAGTCCGTGTTTTACAAATCGCGGGCTGGAATTTGTAAAAGGCGGACTCATTTACTGAATGCACTAAGGATGAACGGTCGCAGTAAAGTATTGTCTATTCTTATGACAAAGTTCAATGTTTTTACCGAGAAACTTCAATGTTTTTGATGATCATTTATGATCATTTGGTGGTTTCAAAGCTTGGATCTGGTTGTTCAACAGATTAATATCAGATCAAAACCTGTCAAGTGCTCTTGACAAACATCGAAGATTCTCACGCGAATAGGCAATGTTTTTATCAACGACCGTTCATCCAACAAGCGACGGTACATGGACTCAATCCTGTACTGACTCAGTCGCAAAAGTTTTGGCGGGAATTGCACTCAGTCGTGAGAGTTTTGGCGGGAATTGCGGATATTAATAGGTCGGTCAAGGAATAATCATATCCTGGACCTAAGGTTGGTACAAATTACTATTATTTATTGTTTTGAATAAACTGATGAACAGCGTTCAATCTTTGGAACACGCTCAGCCATGTGGGACTTTGTGCCATTATTGTCGAGGAAACTTGTGCGTATATCAAATGTGGCCGTTTCATAAACAGTTGTATGCCTGTATAGATATAAGCTAGCTCTTATAGCAGATACCATTTAGTGTAATCATAATTAGAAGAAAATAGAGTTAATTCGTTTATTTTGTGTTCGTGGCGAAGAGGGCGTATTAAATAAAGGTGTCTACAAATTTGCGAGAAATATGAAATGAATACTCTAATCGAATTTGCCTTTTAAATATTTGTGTTATTAAACAGGGAAACTCTTGCAGGCCATCAAAACATCAAAACAGTCTATTAACTTTTATTGTTGTCATACGAGGAAGTTTCTAAAAATCGTTATTCGATTATAGTATTCATTTCGCATATTTCTCGCAAATTTATAGACACCCTTTTACACCCGTTTTCGGAATTCCGCGACCTAGCTCCCTGAAAAATACTCTTTACTTTTATGTCACAAAAACTGCTAAAAATAGCAAACGTAAACAAACTGTCAAAAGACATTTTATAAACCGTATTTAATACCAAAACTGAACAAAAATGAGTTAGATACAAGCACAATACAAACCATCACAACAGAAATATGTGTCGTGAATAACTTTTAAAGTTTGAAAAATAACTATTTATCCAACCTCGTGGTTGCAATTTATCTTGGAATATAGCTGGTTTTAGTATAAAACACACGCGCGCTAGAACGGTGATGCTTAAATTTTGCAATAATTCCCACTAAAAAGTATCTTGAAATCATTGTAAGCCTGTTTATATAAAGCATACAAAGCATATACATCGACAAGGAACCGCAAAACTCAAAGTTTACTTCGTGACCGAATGACATAAAACTGACATGTCAACTCTAGCATGCATTTTCGTCCTTGATCACGTAATTTTGAAAACGGGTGAAAACGTTTGAAAACTCTTCGCCACGAACGCAAAATAAACAAATTAACTCTATTTTAAGTCTAATTATGAGTAACACTAAATGGTATCTGCTATAAGAGCTATATCCAAGGGCGAAACTAGCCCCTTTTAATTCGGGGGGTGTCTGCCAATTCCTGTTAAAACATTGCTTAACCCTTAAAGGGGAAGTCAAGTCCGTTCTGCGCATCGGTTCTGCGCATAACAATAGAGGGCCCTCTGAGGTAAACATTGCCCAAATTTTGAATGTTTCGAATTTTTCTGAACACAAACTCTATTTCATATTCATGTAGAAGCATAACGAACCAAAATGGTGTTAGATATTCAGACAGTACATCATATTTTAAAAAATACAGCAGTTCAAAATGTAAACAAACCGTTTGTTTACATTACGGACTTGACTTCCCCTTTAATATTTTCGGACCAATATAAATTCTATAAATTCCCTCTGAAAGCCCTGTAAATTACTTAATTAACTCAACATTCTATCATTTAAAATCTTTGATTTATTCAAAACAATAAATAAATAATAGTAAATTTACCAACCTTAGGTCCAGGATATGATTATTCCTTGACCGACCTATTAATATCCGCAATTCCCGCCAAAAAACTCTCACGACTGAGTGCAATTCCCGCCAAAACTTTTACGACTGAGTCAGTACAGGATTGAGTCCATGTACCGTCGCTTGTTGGATGAACGGTCGTTGATAAAAAACATTGCCTATTCGCGTGAGAATCTTCGATGTTTGTCAAGAGCACTTGACAGGTTCTGATCTGATATTAATCTGTTGAACAACCAGATCCAAGCTTTGAAACCACCAAATGATCATAAATGATCATCAAAAACATTGAATTTTCTCGGTAAAAACATTGAACTTTGTTATGAGAATAGACAATACTCTAATGCGACCGTTCATCCTTAGTGCATTCAAGAAATGAGTCCGCCTTTTACAAATCGCAGCACGCGATTTGTAAAACACGGACTCAGTCCGCGTTTTACAAATCTTAGTTCGCGATTTGTAAAACACGGACTCAGTCCGTGTTTTCCCGGTCCAGTCCAGTCCAGTCCAGTCCGTGTTTTACAAATTCAGTCAGCGATTTGTAAAACACGGACTCAGTCCGCGTTTTCCCGGTCCAGTCCAGTCCGGTAGAGTCCAGTCCAGTCCAGTCCGTCTTTTACAACATGCCCAATAAAGCTTCCTTGCGAGGTGCGTGTCTAGAAAATAGAAATGGCTTTTATATTAAGGGCGAGGTTAAGGAATGCAGTAATACTAAAAAATGCATTAACATGTAAGTAAACACAGCAACGCTTGTCAATCAGTCGCAAGCAGGGTCGCAAGTTACATCGAATTTCAGTCCGAATTTTACTTGAGCGAATTTCGAAGTCAATTTCTGCAAATTATCCGACAAAACCTGCCACGTGTTTGTGTTCGCAAGTCACAAGAAGCCACCAAGTGTTCCGCCACGCCAGAGCTATTTGAAAACAGCGTAGAAAAGTCACAATAAGCCATCGCTAATTCACTCTACGCTGGAGCGAAATCGTTTGAAAACTTTCACGTCACTTTTGCCGTAACAATTTGAGCACGGTTTCTAAACGGAGCAAGGTGAAAACGGCGGAGCGCTTGATAGCTTCGTGTGAACACAAACGTGTAAACTTGAATGCTTTTCAGTTAAATTTCTTGGGTCTATTTGAAATATTTTGGGTTTACACGAGTGCTAATTCAATTTGTAAACAAACTGTAATGGCGGTAGTATGAACACACGTAAATTCTGCCCGCATTAGTTCGCTCGCGCGTAGTGTGAACGCAGTCTAATTTTCGGTGACGTTTTCAAACGGCGAGGTAGCCTTTAGAAAAATTTAGAAATAGTGGATGTCCGAAGGGGAGGGGGGTAATTTTGGGCTTGGATGTCCGGAGAGGGGGGAGGATGAACCATTCAAGGATGTCCGAAGGGGGGAGGGGGTTATTTTCGATTTCCTCCGTGGT
>CACRXK020001721.1:4907-17039 GCA_902702795.2 Paramuricea clavata
GGATTTAAGGAATCTGTTACAGTCTGAGATAAAATCTGTTGCAATGAAATTCCATGTCCTTACCTGAAATATAGATGATGTATAAAATCTCGAAGCGTCCCATAGAGGGAGTTGTCCGTACTATTTGTTACACTACTTGGAGAAATTTTTTCTTCAAAAATCTACAAATTAAATTCAAAGCTACAGTATAGTAGATATAGAAACAGGTCAAGGTTGGTTAGAGCTGCACTGGAATAGCAGGACCACAGGTTCGATTCCTGTCGGAGGACCTAGTGTTGCATTTTTCGCAACCATTCCTGGTTCAATATAAAATGTGTATACAGTCTATGATCGTCACAAAGATTACCATCTATTCAAATATTCAATTTCAACCAAGTGAATTTGCAGAAAAAATCTTTCATGTTCACCTTATATTACATGATTAAATTGAACAGGTTATGACTGTATGTTCACAAGTTTGTAAGATCAGAAAATTTGAAACTGCAAGCAAACTTGACAGGTTTCATTTGTTTGTGTGGGAACTTGCATGGTTATAGCTGAGTGCTCTAATTTGTCTGGTTTCATAGGTTTCATGTAAAAACATAGGCAAGCATTTGCTGGTTAAAAAATCATCTGGTCCTGTGTGAGGTAGCCTGTGTGTGTACGACCTGTATTTATTTATCATATTATGCAGTAACACAGTCTGTGAAAATTTGTGGCATTGCTTGTCGAACCCCAAGTGTGTTACACAACTGGTCTGATTGCCTAGACTTAAATATTAACGAACTTTAATTTTTGAAATCGAAATATTTTCTTGACACTTGATATGTGTTCATTGCGGTAAATTTCCTCTATGCTTCAAACTACCACTGACATTTTTATGATAATCCTGATATCCTATTGAACAAATCCTGATATCCTATTGAGTAATATGATATCCTATTGAACAAATGAAATGCAACAAGGAGTCGGAAAATAATGGCAATTCTCGAGCATGATGTGACTTGTTCACATTATTCAAGGTCAAAACTTTGTTGACCTTTAAACTCAGCCAATCAGAATCTACTGAGTTTAACCTGCCTCCTCCGCAGGCTTCTCTATATAGATCAAATTTAAATATCAGTAATATATAGATCAGCACGAGCACTGCAAGCCCGGCTTTTCCTAATTAATTATTTGATAGCAAGCGACTGGGGACGAGGCAGAAGTTTAACTACAACAATCAAAATCATGCAACTACCCAGATCTGGGTAGTGCAGCTGGGGGTTCAACAAGCAATGCCACAAATTATCACAGATTGTATTACAGCCTACTACTGACAGTCTGTACACAGGCAATGTGCAGTAGCGTGGCCAGCCCGACAATTTGGTCCAGCTATGCAAATATTTTCGTGTTCATTGACTGTGAAAACAATCAATTTCTAAAGAAATGAATTATGATAATTATGAATTTGCATAGCAGGACTAAATTGTTGGGCTGGCTATGCCACTGGCAATGTGTGAGGTAGCTGAATATTATTCAAACTCACTTTGCCATTGATATTTCTGGTCACACAACTTGGAATGATATGCCTTGGAGAAACCTCACTAGCAAAACCACATCTAAAATAATAATCATTAACCAACTGAGTGCCAACACTTTCCCTTTGATGAGTAAAATTGTCTGGCGTTAGACAAAGGAAAATACTAAGGTAGGGCAAATTTGGGTACAAAAGCCAGCTACAGTAATCGGCTAACGATTAAGACACATAAGCAGATACAGTAGTCAAATTAACCCATTGAGTCCTAGCACTTTCCCCTCAATGAGTAAAATCATCTGGTAATAGGGGCATTTACAGTTAAAGGGTTAACAATGAAAAGTGATAAATTTACTGTAGGCCAGTATGTAAAGTGTGTATCGTGGAACCAAGATATTGGGTGCATAATTTTGATGCTTTCTATATATTCACTAATAAATTTTTGAAATCTCGGGCATGCCTGTAGAAAGTAGGAAGTTATGGAGCGACGCTACCTCCAAGCTCTAAAGGGCTAACTCCAAACCAAAATATACACTTGAGTAACTTGTGTAATTCAAGAGTTGAAATATGAATTCTGGAGTTACTGGCTAACTCCAAAAATGATTTGAAGCTATATAAGTATACAACTGCAAAAATCATTTAGGAGCTAGGCATCTAAGGCTGGAGTTACTGGCTTACTCCAATAATCATTTAGAGCTACGTATAACTCCAAAAATCATGAAAAAACAAGGTATTTAAGCCTCGAGTTACTGCCTAACTCCAAAAAGTATGTGTATAAATTAGCGAGGCAAGTCAGCATATAGCCGCTAGGTACATACATGTAAGGTTGAAGTTACTTGCTGTGTTGCTAACTCCAAAAATCATTTGGAGCTTGTTATCTAAGCCAGGAGTTACTGACTAACTGGAATAACTGCAAGAACTCTCAGAATGCACTTCTATATTCCGCTGTATTAAATAAGACTGAAATATCCAGAATATGCACATAAACAGGACATTGACACACTTGGCATTTTGCTCTCGTTCAGAGGCTAAATTTTGATCTGCAGTTGACTGTTGAGGCAAACCCATTCTCGTACACCGCGTCCTTGTCATGCTCTGTTGATGATCGTGTGTATAAGGCGGGCTCTGGGTACGTGAATGTGGCATAGTCTAGCTCCATTTAAAGATTGGCTACCTCCACAAAAATAAAATCTACAGGTATGATCTCGGGTGCACAATTTCCAAACTTTCCAGTCAGGAATTTAGGGGAGCATCCATACTCAACTTGCCATGAGAAACGTCAATTTGACATTTGTGGGCGTGTGGGTTATTTTCTTTTACGTTTTGCCTGTGGCAGTTTGACACTTTTGAATATTATAAATTAAAGTACAATATAAATTTCTTTTGTATAATATAAAATTCTATTTATAATACATACTTTAAAAACACAAACCTGTACAATATTTTCCCTAGTCAAGAAAAATATACAAAACAAAGAAACTTTCTTACTTCGCCAGACGGTAAATCAAGGCTTTAGATATTAAATACAGTTATTCAAAGTCACATATTACATGTATATTATAAAAGGTATGATATGGACGTTAATACAAGTATTTTCGAGTATTCACACTTGTTTTTTTCTTACCACAGATTGACGTTTCTAGTGTGGGTATGAAAAAGAAACGTCACATTGACGTTTCTCATGGCAAGTTGAGGATGGATGCTCCCCCCTACATGTGCAAGTGTTTATAAAACCCATATCAACTTGGGGTGTTTAATTAAAACTGGCACTTGCATCTAGGCATAAATACAGTAACTATGATAATTCAAGTGTACAGTATGTTAAACCATCATTAGGGAATAGTTCAATACAACCTTATAAGTGTTCACTTGTGATACGGATGATTCCTTATAATGGTAATTTTAATTAAAGGTTAACCCATTGAGTCCCAGCACTGATCTCCCCTTGACGATGAAAATCATCTGGTGTCAGACAAAGTAAAATAATAAAGTAGGGCGCATTACGGCACAATGCAACTTAATGGGTTAAAGCAACACACATGTCGGAAAAACAAGCACCAACACCCAGAGACCAGACTGTTAACTTTGCTGTGCGCACAGAAGATATTCCATCCACATTTTTCGAGATGAAATGTGTGTTTTAAGAATTGAAATCAGGTGTGCATTATGTGAGCACTTTGCACATGTTTTTAATTTTTTTGACAAAATGGACTTTCAAAACTACTCAAAAGTTCGATACTTTAGTGATGTCACTAATGTGCAAATTTTCTCACTTAGGCCACATAAAAAAAGTTGGTTAGCGTCCTTAGCTTTTGCCAAAAAGTGGGCGGGCGTTCTTTTAAAAATTTATACTAATTTTTAACGCCTTGGTTTTAGGTCCGAAACTGGATTTTCTTGCGCAGTACAGATATTTTTTTTCACACACAATTTATTAACACTATTGACTACAGTCAACAGAAATACTACATATATTAGAGCCCATTGATCAATAAAAGTTGGGTTTTTAAATAAAAAATATAAAAAATCCTAAACATGGTCTTTTTTGTGGGCAGGCAAGGACGCTAACCAAATATATTTTTTTATGTGGCCTTATCACCTGAGTGTGCATTCTGTCCCTCCTGTGAAATATAAGTGCACATTTTTTGGCAACAAAATTATATTCGGTGCACAATTTGCAAAGTTAGCAGTCTGACCCAGAGACCATTTACCCAGAGACCATTTGCCCACCGCCCTGTTTGCCCACCTGCCAAGGGCTGGATCATCGTTTGTGCAGGCTCAGGCCACCCACCGACCAGTAAATTAAAGGTAAATACATGAATATACGAAACAAAAATACACCCCAGCGATTGAGCACATATCATAAACATATTTAACGTACATACAACTAGTATTAATTTGACCTTCGTTAAAATTCTGTCGATCAACTCCTCAACTATTCAACTCATTTCTTACTTTGTATATGCTTCCCCAATGTCAATAATTACGGCGACCTTTTCTCCCCCCAGACCAATCACATCAAATAATGGCATCTTCGGACAGTAAATTACATGGACTATACCATTTCAATCATAATTCTCCAGCTAAAAACTCGTAATATTTTTAAAAGAAAATCCACAAAAATCGGTATGAAAAGTTCTATTGTGAGCCCACGGACATTAGAAAATTTGACCAGCGATTACTGTAAAAATAATATTCACATGTACACGTTATGTAAGCTGGGATTTTATGACTTTATCTATGAAAGAATGTAATATAATAATGCAGGCTGGTAATAATGGGTCCAGATTTGGTAAAATATTTTACTTTTATTTCGTCAATTTCGGAAACATTTTAGTAATAATATATCACATCATCATAAGCCAACTCAGCCAAAAAAGGATGACCACACCATGATTCGCAATGAATAAACAGTTATTGACGGTGTAGATTTCACTTCCCCTTCATCTTTTCTAGTCGATTCATCGCCTTGCCTAGCCATACTCTTTAAATTTCAACCTTCGACAAGCAAATACACGTGAATATAATATATATTTATACATTTATAGCAAATACACGTGAATATAATATATATTTATACATTTATATATATATTTCGACTATTATTAATCATAGAAACAAGGCGCAAATATAAATTTCGCTAAAATTTGTTTTGTCTCGAACTCGCGGGACCGGCGCGAAATTTTCCTGCATCCTAATTGGATGATGCCCACGCATGCGCTACGTCTACCCGAGTGTCAGATTATCGCGCATGCGTTTGTTTCAAAGGTTTGGTAAACACCGAACTAAAGCGTCCCACATGCACCACACCGGGCAACTGTTACGTACTTATATACCGAACTGTTACTATTACTTGTGTGTGGTAGTTACCGATCATAGGATCTTATCGTTCGATACCAGTTGGTAACTGAACCACTGCGGCCGCTGAACTAGGGGGAGCAAAGGGGTATGTGCTCCCCCCACTTCTTTTTAAAGTAAAAAGTGCCCTTTTTCTGGCCTTTTAAAGAACGGCAAAAGTATTTCTTGAATGAACGCCCTCTTTTGCTGGAAAGAAAGTGCCCTTTTTGCAGTAGTAAGGACTTTGTAATACTATAGGCCATTTCCGACGTTATAAAGACTCTCCTCTGACGATAACGTTAGGTTTAACGGCCCTTTAGCCGAAATCTAGTCTAAATAAAGGCTAAACGCTTTCATATTGACGGCGTTCTAGCGGCTAGCACTAGACGGACTTGACCGATACGAGTTAGCAGAGTCGGGAAATGAATAGCCTGCGTAGCGGCTCAACAATCTTCTATTAATTTACCGATCAATCAATCTCGTTCCCAGAGTATGCCTGTCCGCGGACAGGTATTTCACCATTTTGTAGGTACCCGTCTACTTTCTGGTCCGCCTTCATTTTAACCAATCAGATCACGATCCACAAAAGTTGGTAATCTGATTGGCTAAATGAAGTGATCCGTTAATCCCACCATGCTTGGAAGAGTTTGGTCCCCCAGTCTGTACCCAGGCGCGAAAAAATATGTGGCCCACAGCGAAAGTAACTGAGCCTCGGCAAAATAAAATTAACTGCAACGGCAAAACAAAATAAACTCATGGGAAAATAAAGTTAACTCACGAGTCACGGCAAAATGAAATTAACTCAGGGCAAAATAAAAAGTCACGGCAAAATAAAGTTAACAAGACGCTCGAACGAGCGTTAACTCGCTGGGGCTATGGAACCTGTCCCCTGTTCAATCTCGTACCCAGAGTACGCCCGTTCCCCGGTGTCCGTGCCACGGTTTTGGGGGGAGAAGTTTCTTCGGAAACAAATGCTTCCTTAAAATTAATTAATCTCGGACACTCAGGACCGACTCAGGCCTGGGACCGACTATCTCTGGTCAGAGTGATGTCTGGTTTTATGCACCCATGTGACCCAACAAGGACAAAAATATATGAGCGTACGAAATTGTACTTTCGGATGCCAAATTCATATACTAAACACGATTATTCTAGCGATTTATGGCCTTTGAAAGTCAAGCGAAATTGTATTGTTGACAATTAACAAATCGCTCAAAATTATTATTTAACTAATTAAAAATGTAGTACGTTTGATCCGTGATTTACGCCAGGGCACAGCTGCCCCAGCGAGTAATAAACTGGATCAAGTGGACTGGATCACTGGACTGGATAGACAAATTCTCATAGACCCAATTGAAAATGAAACTGGTCTGTCAGCAGACTGGATAGATTCGAGCAAAGCTTGGGGCAAGTCATACGGGGCAAGTCCATAGTGTTTATAGTAACACGGATGGTCTGTCAGACTGATTATTATGGGTCTCCAAAGTCGAAGTTGTCTTTGGTTCATTTCGCATTTAAATTATATTCAAATAAATTACACGTTTTCATTTCTATTATATAATTACACTCATTTCATGCACACAAGGGGCGAAAAAAGGCGCGCAAGTGAGAAACAGATTATAATGATAGCCCAACCAGACCAAGCCTGCAAGGAAAAGCTCTTCCAGTTTTGGGAGACTGTCTCGCAGGCTAAACGCCTTTATAGTATTCAGGGTCTTTATTTTTCTATTTGTGACGCGGATACTCTGGACAGCGAGTTCAAAGTTTCGACATACACGTTCTGAGTCGGAATAAAAATCAAAATATGTGACGTGACCTGGAGGGCACAAAATACGCACATCAAAGTATTCAAGAGTTCACTCATCCACTTGTGTTAGCCATTCCGAAGTTGATGAGTGGACTGGGGACGAGTGTTAAAAAGTACCCAAATTAAGAAATTAACCAAATCACTAAAAAGACCGTCTCAAAATTAGTATACAAAGTTTGAAGACGTTTACATGAATATCCTTCGAATAATAAGCTTTCGAAAATTATGAAATTAC
The DNA here is from genome assembly GCA_902702795.2 of Paramuricea clavata. NCBI lineage: Eukaryota > Metazoa > Cnidaria > Anthozoa > Malacalcyonacea > Plexauridae > Paramuricea > Paramuricea clavata. The sequence goes on from CACRXK020001721.1 coordinate 12,279, forward strand.
TGATTAAAATATTGTTTTGGGGACACGCGTCCCAAAAACAAAAATTGCAATACACATTTCATAGTAAAAATCGGATTTTCGAAAGCTTATTATTCGAAGGATATTCATGTAAACGTCTTCAAACTTTGTGTACTTACTATTTTGAGGTGGTCTTTTTAGTGATTTAGTTCATTTCTTAATTTGGGCAGTTTTTAACACTCGTCCCCACTCCACTCATCAACTTCGGAAGCCATAATAGCCGTAAAAGCACATTTTGTTTTCTGTGCGAAGCAATTTGAAGAAGGCGCGCAGCCGACGTTGCAAACATTGCTCGGTTATTTGTACAACTTGTATGAGCCCCTTTTCAGTTTTTTTTGACATGGACATTTTACTCCGACTAAGTTCGATGCGGCATGTTGTAACCACGCCCCAAATACTCAATCAAAAATCGATCATGGTCTCACGGCCGACAGTTTCAACACCCGCCAAAGCCACCCCTTGTATTTGCGGGATACTTCCCCTACGACCACACACATCCTCTTTCCTCTCTGTATTCCCCCCATCCTCCCCCTTAGTCACTTTACCATTTGACTTAGATTGTTCAGCGATTTGTTTCCGAGAGCCTACCGAACCCTCACTTCGACGCCGGCCGAAAAACCCTCTGCTCTTCTTTGTACCCGAGGGCGCATCGTCATTACTTGATCTTCGTTGGCCTTTCGGAGGCGACTCGTTTACGTTTCGCGGCTTGCCGTCACGCGACGTAAGATTATCGTTTGGCAAGCTAATCCGCCGCCTTCTCTCTTCGGATTTACTTCGATGGTGTACGATCGTAGTGTCAGGTTTCGGGCTGCGCTGCGGGCATGAATTCACGCCGGGCGGGTCAAATAACGCAGGTGGTAGTTTAGCTACGGTAGGGTAGCTAGTCTGTGTACCAGGGCCGCATACTGATATGGCTGCAATCTCGTTCGCTCTTCTAACCATTTCAGCAAATGTGAGTCCTTTGTATTTTGAAAGATAAAATGCCAGAGCTCCGACGAACGCATCGCCAGCACCCTATAAACGAGACAAAAAAATCAATAGATTTATACTACAATCTTAGACATAATCTGATAATTTCAACCGGTCTGTTTCAGTGTGTATTAGACAGATTTAGAAAAGACGACGCGACCTCAAAGACGACGTGGATGTCGTCATTTGGCGCCAACTATCGTCAGCTTCTGGTTTGCCACGTCGTCTTGGACGATTTCACGACGCGAAAATGCAATTTTCACGTCCTCTCTAGAACGTCACAGATTTATGCTTTTTTTGAAAAAAATATGAGAGTATGCATAATAAAAATCATCCTATTTTGTTCCTCATGTATTGTTTAATGATTCTAGTTGAAGGTTTTTCATTGACAACGTTGTTTTTCTTGTATTTCGCTAAATTTTGGACGTGTTGATTTTTGACAAATACTTTCGGTCGCCATAGTCAGTTGTTAAAAAACCACTTCAATACCGCTAGTATTCTTCACCAAAACAAACATTTTACAAGAAACTGAACTGAAGTTATATTAACAACTGTTTAAAATCAGGAAAACTTGGGAAGGTAGAAGAATAAAAGCACTTACAAGCAGTAAAAACTAAATCAATTTTAGTTGCTCTGTCACAACAGTGCAAAAAGTAGGACAAGTAAAAATCGCTTTCCAGCGTGAAAAACTATCATAAACAGTATTAAGTTTTACCAATATAAACACTGATACCATGTTTATACTAAACAGTTGACAAACTTGATTGAATAGGCTACAAACTAAAGCATTTAGCTCGTAAACATTGCCTGCAGTTGTTGTATTTATTCCAAATGATGCAACAAAGTTCACTTTTCAAAATACCGAAATATACGTCTTTTTCTAAAAAATACTTATTGAATATCCGTACTAATTCATCAGGAAACGCTTGGCAGTATTATAAATCCTTTTCTTGCACATATCTTGACAACTGATTGAAAACAATACAGGAATGAGCAAGAAACAAGAAAACAAAAATTTGCTTCGAAAAAGACAAACAAGCCGTCCCAGATTAAAAACCCGGAAGTGAACGCGAGGTGTACACGTCATTTTCACGTCGTCTTTGAGCTCGCGTCTTCTTTTCTAAATCTGTCTATTGACGATAACAAGACAGATCTGTAAAAAAGTTTCTTTTTATTAATTGTGAGTTCACAGCTTTTGAGAATTTTTACCACGGTTCAAAAAATCACTATCCAATGGATACCGCGCATACCCGCCTGGTAAACGTGTGAAAATCTCATAGCTTGTCGGCAGGACGTGTTCGTACTGCTTGCTCCCAGTTTTGGACAAGTCTGGAACAAGTTGTTGTCATCTTGTAATAAGGTTGGTGAGGCCAACAGACTCGCAACAAGTTGTTAACAAATCTGACATCGTCTGCACGTAACAAGTTGTTAACGTAACAAGTTGTTAACAAGTTCATAAAAACATCATAGCAACGTGTTACCAACAACCTGTGTTAGACTTGTTGGAACAACTTGAAGCAAGTCTGTTACTGTCATCAACCTTGTAACAAGGTGCATGATAACAACTTATTCCAGACTTGTCACAACAACTGGGAATAACATCCTGACATCGGCTTGACAACAACCTCGTTGTTTGCAGATATTTAATTTTTTGCTAAATATATGAAAAATCACAGTTGAAACTTACCGTTGTATCCAATGGTTTGACTTCCTTACTGGGTACATGGCGTGGCGTGGGATCCTCGCGTGTCGCAACAACAGATCCATTCTCCCCAAGGGTAATGACAACCTTGGCTGCGCCACGATCTAACAACACTGGCAGAGCATAAAATGCGTCTTCAACACAGGATATAGGAACACCAGTTAATATCTCTGCCTAGAAAATAACAAATATACTGGTCGTGAATTACAGTAGTGGCACACACTTTGTGAAATATTGGGGGCAGGGCTAGAATTTTATCGCGGCAATTGCCGTAGAGGGAGAACAAAATGCCGTGGATCATTGCGGCAACGACGGCATTTTTTTGCCGTATCAGTGGTGCAATTTTATACTATTCACTGTGCATTACTATTTTGATACTTGAATTCAGATGTTGATCAAATCATGCGTAAATCACTATTTTAGTCTCAGTTTTCTTCGAAAAAAAAATTAAAACACTAAAGAAATACGTAGACATGTTTCTAGCTTGACAAAAATCCAAAGGCAAAGTAACAATAAAATTAAAGTTTTATTACAGTAATTTGAATGCCGTGGAAACTGTCAAAATTGCCGTAGACAGCTGTTACGTTCTACGGCAATTTTTAACGCCATTGCCGTCGATTGATTTGAGGGAAATTCGAGGCCTGATTGGGGGGGGGGGATAATTTAGGTTGCCACCATATACGACTACCTTTAGTTGCCGGAAAGTTTCACTCTTGGCCACATAGCTTCGTTTTCGTGATTGAGATATTGGGTTTAGAACCATGGTGACACATTTACGAAATCATAAAGTTAGAATAGATAATCTAACAGATCTTTATATTTAGGTTATCAGTGACAAGATAAAGGGCTCCAAAGCCGATATTTCAATCACGAAAACGAGGTACTTTCTGGAAGGGTGTATTACGTGTTTGTTTTGACTTCATCCCAGACCTGCTCGAATTGACTTCATTTTTTATAGGCTCTATCCAGTCTGTTATGAGATCAGTTCATATCCATGATAGACTATGGATTTGATAGACGTAAATGAAAATGGAACTGATTTCGTAACGGATTGGATAGACTCTATGAAGCCAATTTGAGAGACATGTAGCAAGTCGAATAAGTTCATCGAGATTACATTGAAAAAGCTGTTGTTTTGTGCGGGACTCGCATAGTGCATCCTCGGGTTCTAGATTGGAGCGGTCACTTGTTAGACTGTTATGTAACATGATAATCTTACCTCGGTTTCATTAGCACAAAATACATCGCTATCTTTATAAAACATTGTATCTAACCACGACTGTGCTGGAGCTGGGTTAAATATAGTTATCACTGCAAAAGACAACATATTGTTAGTATACAAATAAAATGTCCACATGCACAAACAGGGATGGATCCAGCATGATCTCGTGGGGGGGGGGGGGTGCACTGCCAGCTCTGGTGCCGAGTTGTGACGGTCATGTGCCGTCCGCCCATCAACTTGCTTGACTACTGCAAAATCTTGCTTGATTACTGTATTTGAATTGTAATTGTTGTTCACAGTTCGCTTATCATCATGTCATTACTCAAATTACTGTATCTCATTTTGTCTCTAATATGTTTTTGCTTTATCATGAAAAATAGCACACACCCCCTGCCAGTGGCGTAGGAAGGGGGGCACAGGGGGCACGTGCCCCCCCAAAAAAGTGCTCTTTTTCCGGGAGCAAAGTGCCCTTTACCTCCGTAAAAAATGTCGTTTAGATTGCATTTTTTGCCCAATGGCCTTTTGATTTATGATTGGATTTGTTTTTGTATTTTGGTATTTCCTGAAAAATTCTGTTATTTTCTGGTAAAATTCTGATTTGTCCGGAAAAATGTTCTGGAAAAAATATATGATATCTCCGGAAAACTTTTTAGTACGTTGTCATTTTCTGGAAAAAATGTGATATGTCCTGAAAATTTTTTGGTATGTCCCGAAAATGTTTTTGAGATGACCTCCCCCCCGTCGCCAACATTTCCGGGAAAACATTTTTAGGTGCCCTTTTCAATCGAAAAGTGCCCCTCGAAGCCGGGAACCAGTGGCGCCGCCAGCACGATAATTGGGGGGGGGGGGG
>CACRXK020001721.1:18303-40334 GCA_902702795.2 Paramuricea clavata
CCCCCAAAGACAGGCTGCTATGGAGGCTACAGTCAGCTTTGCCAAAATTGATTCGTTGTGGAATGGCATCGAATGAATTACACGAAAAAATTAAAAACGGAAATACCGAATAGGCTGTACAATTCCGCAGCTATAGTCGCCTAATAGCTAGTGCGATACAAATATACAATACAAATACAATAAAAATTTACAAAAGTCATTTATCCCCGTTTTTAAATTTGTTTGTTAGGCTGAGATTATCTGATTACTGGTATGTGTCATATGAACAAGTGTGTTGTATCTTGTATGCTTCAAGTTGTTCTCGCTTTTGCAACATTTTTCGTACCCAGAAAGTCAAACGACGTTTTTCTCCTTCCACGTTTATTCAAGTGAGCCATTTTGTCTTTCCCGCCAGTTGAGCCAAAAATTTTATTTAACACTGACGAAATAGAGACCTTTAGCTTGACGTTTTATACGGCAAACGTCAAACCGCTAATGAAGTTTTTGATTTTACAACTCTATTATAACAGCTTTTACACCAGTTTTGAAATATATTAAACAATTCTTAAACTTGTGGTATTTAATAATGTCAATGATTCAAGAAAACAAATGAACTCTCGTTAGGTATTCACAAAAGCAGTAAATTAAGATTTAGCGTTTGGAGTTCACGTTCGGCGCATAAATTTCATGCTTTAACGACTACAAACCCTAGTAGCAGTTCAAGCATAAAATTTATACGCCAAATGTCAATTCAAACGCCAGATCTTAATTTACTGCTTCGGTGAATATGTGACTGGTGGTTTATTCGCTTTCTTAAATCACTGCTAAAGAGCACAAGTTTAATAATTGTTTAATATATTTCAAAACTGGTGTAAAAGCTGTTATAAGCTGTAAAAGCTGTTACGTTTGCCGTAAACATCAAGCTAAAGGTCTCTAAGCCAGCGACAAGTAACGACAACCAAACTTACACCAGGCTTACGTTTATTAATAGCATAACAAGATCAGTTGCCATGGCTAACTTCGCGACTGCGTACAGGTTATATTACAGAATAAATACCCGAATTCATATTAGCACTCGAAACTCGTTTCAGCAGACGAATTCCAATGAAACCAATATCTCTACGAAGAATTGTTGACCCTTATCGAATTTTAATGACCTCTGTATAGTTTCATTTTAATTTATAATTATACAGTTCCGCTTTTTACATGCAAAAGTATGGTGTCCCATGTCCGCCAAAAATCAACTTTTGCATTTCACTATATGATATTTTGAGGATCATACTCATTTCATTAAAATAACAACATTGTTTTTGAAGATCACCGGTTTATCGGTTGAAAACACAACTTATTTTTTGAAGACCAACTTTTGAAGACCAACTTTTGAAGACCAACTTTTGAAGACCAACTTTTGAAGACCAACTTTTGAAGACCAACTTTTGATACCCAACCGCAATCCAATGTCTTTGTTGTTCGCGGGCTCATATTGTGATTTTCCGCTAAAATCATCTCTGTCTGAGTAACTAAACTTTTTATATATTCATTGTCTTATTTTCAGTGGCGGCGCCAGGCTTCCAAATTTGGGGGGGGGGCATTTGAGGGGCAAACTCAAATTTTGGGGGGGCAAGATAGAATTTTTAAAAAGGTCGCCCCCCAGGAAATTCGCCCCCCCCCCCTCAAAACGTGGCGATATTCCTAGGAATATTGCCCCCGGGGGCGAATATCCTAGGAATATCGCCTCCCAGGGGGTGGGGCGAATACCCTAGGAATATCGCCCCTCTTTAGGACATTCGCCCCCATATATGCGATGTGGTTTATTCAAATAATTTCGTGATACTTTCATCTTATTATTGCCTTACACGTTTGAGAATTTAACTCTGCAAAACTAAAGCTTTTTGTCTTTTTTTGAAACGTATTATTGGAGTATTGGCAAGTTTTACCATTCAGAGATTTACAAACTAATATTGAAACTGTAAAAAACAGTTTCATGTATACGCGCATTCACTAATGAGTAATGACAACTTATAAGCCATACATTTTTCGATAACGACAGAACGCTTGTGCAGCCTTTAGTCGCTCTTAGTGACTAATAATTTTTTTGGAGGGGGGCAAAATGGGGGGAGGAATAATTGGGGAGCATTTGCCCCCCCTTGCCCCACCCTGGCGCCGCCACTGATATATATATATATATATATATATATATATATATATATATATATATATATATATATATATATATATATATATATATATATATATATATATATATATATATATATATATTTATATATTTAAAAAAACTCATTAATAATTCAGGAGCAAAACACAAAGAAAAATCATAAGCGTGTCGTGGTTTTATATGTGATAAAAAATCATGTTAATTTACATAAACTTTAGCTTTGATTTTCTCGGTTTAGACAAAGTTTATTTTAAAAATTACTTCGCCAATGAACTCGTATAAGATGAATCGTTTTTGAAGCCATTTAAAGCACTTGTAGTCGTGTTTTATCACATATAAATCACTCCGCTACGCGTCGTGTTTTATATGTGATAAAACACTCCTACGCGTGCTTTAAATAGTACTTTATGACTTGGTGTTGGCGGCTCGTATAATATTTTACTTGTGATCAGGTTAGATTGCAGAATACCCCTCCATTTTCTAACATTACATGCAATTTTAGAATTTTAGTTGCGATTTTCTCCTTTTGTAAGATGTGAAGGAGTAGATTACATAAACATTTATAACTTTAATATCCACTCCTTCACATCCTCCAAAAGGAGAACATATTTCGAGCAGTGGCAGCAGACATCAACTTTTAGGGGGGGGCAGGGGGAAAGCTTGTGCAGGTTTTTAATGTCCTGTGTACCATTTGGACTCATAAACAGTCTAAACAGTGCCGTAGCAAGCTCGATAATTGGGGGAGGGGGCTGATATTCATATATTCATGTTCTGTGTTATTATTTCTTTAGAAATCAATTGTTTTTATGGTCTGTGAACACAAATATATGAATATCAGCCCCCCCCCTCCCCAATTATCGAGCTTGCTACGGCGCTGCTAAAACCTGACTGTGTGTAATATATTAGGATATATATGTTCTAGGACAATACATTATCCTGTTTTTCTCTGTTTACCAATGGGTCATTCCAGAAAACATCCATACCACCCTCACGGAGGAAATTAGAAGTTAACTCCCCTACCCCCTTCGGATATCCTATTGTCTGCATTGGTATTCCATTTGTTCCATATTGAAAAGAATGTTATATGCCTTTCCAACGTTTGCACATATCGAATAATCAAGATTCATATTTACTAGCAACCGTTGTAAAAAATCAAGTTTCAGCATAAGCTCTTATGTTAGCGTCTCGAGACTGTGAAAAACGGTCGATGGAATTTATCACATCAAAAATCGCCTGTAGCAAGTATTGTTTGTCTTCTTCCTCCATTTTGAAAACATAATAAATGAGCCCGCGAACAACAAAGACATTGGATTGCGGTTGGGTATCAAAAGTTGGTCTTCAAAAGTTGGTCTTCAAAAGTTGGTCTTCAAAAGTCGGTCTTCAAAAAATAAGTTGTGTTTTCAACCAATAAATCGGTGATCTTCAAAAACAATGTTGTTATTTTAATGAAATGAATATGATCCTCAAAATATCATATAGTGAAATGCAAAAGTTGATTTTTGGCGGACATGGGACACCATACAAAAGCACCTCGTTTTGTTATAAACGTCGGTTTTACAGCTCTCCTTTCAAAACATGGCTTCAAAATATCACGATGATTGGCAGTCCAGTAAGCAAACAGTCTTACAAAGAAACGCGTATATGTTTGATAACGAATTGATGAGCGATGTATCTTTTACTTGTGGGGAATCAAGTCGCATATTTCATACGCATAAATATGTGCTCGCCACGAGCAGTTCCGTGTTTTTTGCCATGTTTTATGGCGATCTAGCTCAGAAAGAATCTCCCATTTGCCTACCAGATGCCGACGAGGAAAGCTTCAAAGAATTTCTGTGCTACCTCTACACTGATGATTGTAAAATCACCGCAGAGAACGCGATTGGAATTTTGTATTTGGCTAAGAAGTATCTCATGACGTCTTTGACAGAGAAATGTTGCAAGGTTCTAGAGGCAAGCATTAAGCCTGATAATGTTTTCATGGTGTTGGAGCAAGCAATACGATTTGATGAACAAAAGTTGGAAGCGAAGTGCTGGGATATTGTATCGAAGAAAACTGAGGATTGTATAAACTCTGAAGCATTCTATAATGTCGGATCTCATACCCTCAATGTTTTGTTAAAGAGCGAGACGTTGACAGTAACAGAAGTGGAATTGTTCAAAGCAGTGTTAAAATGGGTAGACGGCGAATGTTCAAGGCAGGGTATAAATATTGATGAAGACAAAACGGCAAGAAGACGCGTGCTAGGGGATAGTGTATACGAAATTCGTTTCCTTGAAATGTCGCTGGAAGATTTCACGAAATACGTTTCTTGTATTCACGGATTACTAACAGAGACAGAGCTTATTTCTATTTTCCAGAAATTTGGTGGATTAGATGTGGCTGGCTTGAAATGGAAGGAGCAAAAGGCAAGGCGGCCTTACATAGTCGGTTTCAGCAGATTTGACGTTGCCAATATATTCGACTGGAAATGGAGTTACAACGGAAGTAAGTCCGATGCTCTTACTCTGACTGTTAATAAAGCTATTCTCTTTCACGGTGTTCGCTTGTTTGGTGACTCCAGTGGTAGCCAGTACGAAGTCAAGTTTACGGTGAAAGATGAAAATGTAACAGGGACCTACACTTCAAGACAAGACGATGATGGTGTGTGGGGTTACGATGTTATTTTACCTCAACCACTAACTCTACAGCCAGATGAAGTGTTCACAATAGTCTCGACAATTGACGGACCAGAATGTTACGGTGGTGGCAAGGGAAAATCATCAGTGACAGACGATGGCATTGTTGTGACATTTAACAACGCATCTACTTTTAGTACAAATTCGACGGACAAACTTATTGGTCAGTTTTACAAAATTTTCCTTTCTAAACTATAGATAGAGAAAATTTGACTTGATATCTTAGCCTGCCTCAAAGATGAACTTTATCTCAATGGCTAGTAATGATCTTTATCTCAATGGCTAGTATGAGGTAACGGCCCGATTTATCCTAGAGACGGATCGTTCATGACGATACGTTAGGTGTACTGTAGGGCATGGACTGGACTCGGAAACATGGACTCAGTCAGCGATTTGTACAATATGGACTCACTCACTCAATCAGTGATTTGTTAAATATGGACTGACTCGGTCAGGGATTTGCGAAACACGGACCGAGTCCATGATTTGTAAAACATGGAATGAGTCCATTATTTATAAAACATGGAATGAGTCCATTATTTGTAAAACATGGAATAAGTCTATGATTTGTAAAACATGGAATGAGTTCATCATTTATAAAACATGGAATAAGCATAGATATCTTATATACACTAGATAGCGCATCTCTTTTAGTAAAATTGAAGCCAAGAATATTCCAGCGGTTACCCCCATTTGAATAGATGGCGGCCATGTTGGTCGTTCCCACTTGCTAATAAATGCTTAAAAACAACAATAACTTTCATCATTTAAATAGTTTAAAAACGTATTTGGAATAGGGTTAACTTCATGTTTAAGTTCCGTGTTTAAAAAATAGAAAATATACGAATCTTCTCATTTCATGGGAACGACCTGAGACTGCAATCACGGCTTCAATTTTTGAATTGCAGAATAATTAGATGCACTATCTAGTGTATATAAGATATCTATGGGAATAAGTCTATAATTTGTAAAACTGATGAAAAGAGTCTGATTTGTAAAACATGAAAAGAGTCTATAAATTGTAAAACATGGAATGAGCCCATGATTTGTAAAACATGGAACGAGTCCATAATTTGTAAAACATGGAATGAGTCCATCATTTGTAAGACGTGGAATCAATCGGAACCGTACTCAAATTCGTCCAGTTCTACATGTTCACACGGAAATAGAATGGATCAGTTTGATCAATATAACTGACAGTATTAATAAATAGATTTAATGGTAAACGCACTACGTTGATTGGTTTCTTGTGGAAAACATGCACAGTGTTTGATTTATTTGAGGCGGTGCAGTAAACCCTAACCTGGATCAAAGGGGTTTCCTGTTTCGCTGAATCTGTAGCCTCCACTCAGATGCAGACGCCTGACAACAGAAACCATCTGCTACAGAATAGAGACATACAGAAGGCCGACTTCTTAGTTTTGCCTATGATTTTAGCGTAATAGACAATTCCCATTATAGACTAATTTTAAAACTAGGCAAGGAGATGCAAATAAATCACCACAGCTAGAAAGAGCATACTAAAATTAGTAAAATTACAAAATTTGGTTGCGAAATGTTGTAAAATGTGGAAAATATAGCCTTGCAAAGTTTGCAAATTTTGTATACTTTTGTATTGCGTGTGACATTTTCGGCCTAAATGTGGTAGGAATGTGGTAGGAATTTCCGCAAGCAATTCAAAAGTATACAAAATTTGCGAACTTTGCAAGGCTATATTTTCCTCATTTTACAACATTTCGCAACCAAACTTTGTAATTTTACTAATTTTAGTATGCTCTTTCTAGCTGTGGTGATTTATTTGAGTTTCCTTACCTAATTTTAAAATTAGTCTATAATGGGAATTGCCTATTGTTTGTCGCCTTGTTCCTAGCCAGTACGCTTGTGAGAGACATTCCACCCCTGAAAATATTCAAAATGGCGGATGTGCAGGGGGGTGAATGCCGCTCATAAGCGCACTGGCTATGGAACCATGGGCCGGTTGTTCGAAAGCCGATTAGCTTAACCCCTAGGTTAACCTAAAATCGACAACTGGCCTCTGTAGCTCACTTGGTTTGAGCGCTGCACCGTAATCGTAGGGCAGCAGGTTCGATTCCTGCTATCAGGTTCTATTCCTGCTATAGGTTTCGAATTCCACTCGAAACTGATTTTCATCTACATTACCCAACAACTAACATTAATTATGCGCACTCATAGAGATTTGCGTCTCACTATTCCGGGAGTGTTGGACGAGTTTCCCGTTTGAGATTACTACATATAATGAAAACTAATTAGAGCTGCTGGTATAATAGCTAAAATCCGAAGTGCATGCGTTAAAACTGATATATTATGCATTAGTCTATTTAATTCAAGGCCGTTTTCATTAACGTTCGCTTTGCCCGTGTGGTTCATTGTTTTTGACGCCCGTCACGCTGCGTGAACAGATTTTCAAAGATCGCTCCGCCCGCGCGGGCAAAGCGACTGGGCAACTTAACATGGGGTAAATACTTATCATAAGTAATAGCATGGCTTGAGGGAGATTAGTGATTAAATGGCCCCGTAACCCGAGGCAGGTTTGCGGAATTCCCGAGGGCGAAGCCCGAGGGAATTCCGCAAACCTGCCGAGGGTAAGGGGTCATTTAATCACTAATCTCCCGAAAAGCCATGCTATTAGTTTGTAATAGCATAGTTTCGCTCCCATTTAAAAATGGACAAACATGCCCTACTTGGAATCAGCGTATTTAAGCTAAAACATTTGCTTCATTGCTTGTGGGATGTAAAAGCTTGTTGCACATGCGCACTTTTTACGCTTTAATCGGTTACGCATGCGCAATCTATCATTTAACGTACCACAACAAACACGCTAAATATATTAGTATAAATTTGGAGACTGCACGTGCGTAATTTAAATGATGCGGCAACTCAGGGATCGGATGATAGACTATTGACGGCTCTGAGCTAACTGTTGCTGTTCCTTGCACGATTATGTGCGTGAGGCACTTGCCTAATGCGTAGTCGTCAGGGAGACAAAGGTGTGACCCTTGGTAACGGGCGATTAGTTCTAATCGCCCGCTCTAGCGGGCGATTAGAACTAATCGCCCGCTACAGCGGGCGATACGTGATTAAACGTCCCTGTTGAAACAAAAGAAACCCGGGCAACTATGCTATTATGAAAGTTAAAGGGGAAGTCAAGTCCGTTCTGCGCATCTGTTCTGCGCATAACAATGAGAGGACCTCTAATGTGAAAATTGCCCAAATTTCGAATGTTTCGAATTTTTCTGAACATAAAATTTATTTCATATTCATTTAGAAGCATAGCGAACCAAAATGGTGTTAGATATTCAGACAGTACATCATATTTTAAAAAATGCAGCAGTTCAAAATGTAAACAAACCGTTTGTTTACATTACGGACTTGACTTCCCCTTTAAATTAAAAAATAATGAATATACTTATATACAAAAAAAAATTGTGCGTCTAATGACTTTCCAGTCTTATTTATAGCAAAGTGTCAGTGAGCCAATTTTCAAAGATTTAAATATCCTAGTCTATGAAGATTTATAGTAGGTCTCTAGCCCAAAATCTTTAATTATTGTAACATATTTTAAGTAGCTTTCTTTTATATACATTGCCATGGGAAAACAATTAAATAAAAAAGAATTTAAAAATATGCAGGTGACTGCGATAGCTGTTGATCACAAATTCACAATCTACTGTACGACAATAAAACCACCCAATTGACCATTTGCGTAATAGACTAAATTTTGATCTAGACAAAAAATTCATCACAGCTTGAAAGAGCATCACACAATGAGTAATATTCCAAAGTTTCGTTGCGAAATGTTGTAAAATGCGGATAATATAGCCTTGCGAAATTTGCAATTTTCAGCATTTTAGATTACAAACGGGAAATTGACAGCCCGATACGCTTTGAGGCTGTCAATTTCCATTTTATTTCTAGTTTGTAATCTAAAATAACTGAAAATTGCAAACTTCGCAAGGCTATATTATCCGCATTTTACAACATTTCTCAACGAAACTTTCGAATATTACTAATTTTGTGATGCTCTTTCAAGCTGTGATGAAATTTTTGTCTAGACTTGTTGAGTTCAAAATTTAATTTAGTCTATTACGCAAATGGTCAATTGACGAAAACCAATCTCATTGTCTGAACTCTGAATGCATAAGTAATGACCAAATGAAACCAATAAAAATAATTAACTTTATGCAGAATACTTGACCCTCATCGACGTTTACTGACCTCATTAGTTTCATTTTAACTTTTATGTTCATACATGGTTTATACCACGTCCGCATTTTACATATATAAAACGTCTGTTCTACAGCTCTGCTTTAACGACTTTACCATTCCAAAACATGGCTTCAAAATATCACGATGATTGGCAGTCTAGTAAGAAAACAGTCTTACAAAGAAACGCGTATATGTTTGATAACGAATTGATGAGCGATGTATCTTTCACTTGTGGGGAATCAAGTCGCATATTTCATACGCACAAATATGTGCTTGCCACGAGCAGTGCTGTGTTTTTTGCCATGTTTTATGGCGATCTAGCTCAGAAAGAATCTCCAATTTGTCTACCGGACGCCGACGAAGAAAGCTTCAAAGAATTTCTGTGCTATCTCTACACTGACGATTGTAAAATCACCGCAGGGAACGCGATTGGAGTTATGTATTTGGCTAAGAAGTATCTCATGTTGTCTTTGACAGAGAAATGTTGCAAGGTTCTAGAGGCAAGCATTGAGCCTGATAATGTTTTCCTCGTGTTGGAGCAAGCAATACGATTTGATGAACAAAAGCTGGAAGCGAAGTGCTGGGATATTGTATCGAAGAAAACTCAGGAATGTATAAACTCGGAAGCATTCTGTAATGTCGGATCACATACTCTCAATGTTTTGTTAAAGAAAGAGACGTTGTCCGTGACAACGGTGGAACTGTTCAAAGCAGTGTTAAAATGGATTGACGGCGAATGTTCAAGACAGGGTCTGAATATTGAAGAAGACAAAACGGCAAGAAGACGCGTTCTAGGGGATAGTGTATACGAAATTCGTTTCCTTGACATGTCACAGGAAGATTTCGCGAAATATGTTTCTTCTACTAGAATACTTACAGAGGCAGAAGTTATTTCTATTTTCCAGAAATTGAACGGGTTAGATGTGACTGGCTTGAAATGGAAAGAGAAAACGAAACGGCGGCCTTATATAGTCGGTTTCAGTAGATTTGACGTTGCCAATGCATTATGCGGCTGCTGGAGTTACAGCGGAATTAAATCCGACGCTCTTACTCTGACTGTCAATAAAGCTATTCTCTTTCACGGTGTTCGCTTGTTTGGTGACTCCAGTGGTAGTCAATACGAAGTCAAATTTACGGTAAAAGATGAAAATGTAAAAGGGACCTACACCTCAGAAAAGGACAATGATGGTGTGTGGGGATATGACGTCATGTTGGCCAAACCAGTTTCTCTACATCCAGATGAAATGATCACAATAATTGCGACAATAAGAGGCCCAACATCTCACACAGGTGGCAATGGAAAATCATCAGTAAGAGTCGATGACATTGTCGTGACTTTTAGTTATAGTAGTTTAAGTTCAAATGGTACAGATAACAGTAGTGGTCAATTTTACAAAATTTTCCTTTCACAACTTTAGAGATACAATTTGACTTGATCAGGTGAAGCTCGCCTGAGCTATTTTAATCCTAGCCTGCAAAGCAGGCGCTCGCGGGCTTGGTTATTTTTCCCGGGACGAAATTATGTAAACATGGTGTCTTGGAAATATTTTTGTTGCAATTAAAACAAACTGCACCTTGTATTACGACTTTAATGGTGTCTGTTTAAGTCTATTAATGTTGATGTATTATTTATAACATGAGCGGTCGTGCTTTCGATACAACACGGACGCAAATGTTACAAATCAGTGGCGTACATTTTCACAGCCTATTTTACAAACTGCCACCACCAGTCATTCCAGTTCAGTGGTAATATTAGTTTAAATGGTGCAAAATGACAGTCAGAACCCTGGTCAGAGCTATGTCCCGAACACCCCCCACAGACACACACACACACTCACACACAAATAAGAATGAGAGTCATGGCCAGTGGTCATGGCAGTCATGACAGGAGACATTTCAAGCTTAACAAAATAAAAGGTTCGATAAGTGTTCCAACTATGTTTTTTAACTCCAATAAAATATATGATAGTGCTGGGAAAGCGTTAAGAACATCTAACCAAGGTCGCGTGACTACCAACTCCCATGCTATCCTTGTTTGATGGTAGTCAGGGCCGTAGCGAGGGGAGTGCGATAACTCCCACCCCCACCCCCAACTTTTAGAAAATTGCACTATTCGGAAAAGTTACAAGTCTATCCGGAAAATTCGGACCAGGCCCGTTGGCAAAATAACGAATTTATCAGCAAATTGTTTTCGTAGTCAGTGAAAATATTTGAGTGGCTCTGATTAAAAGTAATAGCGCAAAAGTTGATAAATGAACGAAAATTTTTTACATCCCCCCCCCTCAAAAAAAAGAAATATTAATTAGCGATTCAAATGTTGTCGGCAAATGCGATACTACACCTCCCCAACCTCATGCCTGCTTTCCACTTTCAATCGTACCGAAACGTAGCGTATTTCATTGTTTCCTGAGCGGCAGTGTGGAACTAATCACTACGACACAAAAGAAAATGCTACGGTATGGTACGTTACGTTACGTGAAAAACTGGCTTTATTGGGCTAGTTCCTCGGCTAGAGGAGAACTGATCACGTGATCGGCTAGTTGTGTTGTTTGTCGCGTCAGATACAACCCAATCCCTATCTCTAAGCCTAATCCTTAATCTAACCCTTACCCTAACCCTAACACTAATCACTATAACTAACTGATGACGTAATCTGTGATGCAAAATCTTCTACCCGAGGAACTACCCCTTTATGGCGCTGAGTGGTTATATTACTACCTGGAAAAAAACAAGCAGCAACTCGACGTTTTGAGCGAAGGCCCTTCGTCAAGAGCTAGTAGCGTCAAGAGTCTTCGTCAAGAGTTAGTCTTAGCTTTAGCCTCTTCCGCTCCTCGCTACGGCCTGGATTGTAGTTTTACTTTAATTGCTTGGTACAAATGTAACTGTCCTCAAGTGGACCAATTGCTTACTAGTACTTTACTCTCCAATTGGCGATAAGCGTTTCACTCGCTAAACGCATCAGCAATTATCCAAATGACCTTAACGAGGATCAGTGGCCTCTTTAGTTTCATTTTAACTTTGATGTTTATATCACTTCCGCATTTTACATGCAAAAACACGTCGCCTTGTTGTACAAAACGTCTGTTCCACAGCTTTGCATTTTACTTCGTCAGTTTTACAGCTCTGTATTTTAAACCTTCAATCAGCTCTACTATTCCAAAACATGGCTTCAAAATATCACGATGATTGGCAGTCCAGTAAGAAAACAGTCTTACAAAGAAATGCGTATATGTTTGATAACGAATTGATGAGCGATGTATCTTTCACTTGTGGGGAATCAAGTCGCATATTTCATGCGCATAAATATGTGCTTGCCACGAGCAGTGCTGTGTTTTATGCCATGTTTTATGGCGATCTAGCTCAGAAAGAATCTCCCATTTGCCTTCCAGATGCAGACGAAGAAAGCTTCAAAGAATTTCTGCGCTACCTCTACACTGAAGATTGTAAAATCACCGCAGGGAACACGATTGGGGTTATGTATTTGGCTGAGAAGTATCTTATGACGTCTTTGACCGAAAAATGTTGCAAGGTTGTAAAGGAAAGCATTAAGCCTGATAATGTTTTCATGGTGTTGGAGCAAGCAGTACAATATGATGAACAAAAGTTGGAAGCGAAGTGCTGGGATATTATATCGAAGAAAACTCGGGAATGCATAAACTCGGAAGCATTCTGTAATGTCGGACCTCATATCCTCAAGGCTTTGTTAAAGAGCGAGACGTTGACAGTAACAGAACTGGTACTGTTCAAAGCAGTGTTAAAATGGGTAGACAGCGAATGTTCAAGACAGGGTATAAATATTGAAGAAGACAAAATGGCGAGAAGACGTGTCCTAGGAAACAGTGTATACGAAATTCGTTTCCTGGAAATGTCACAGGAAGATTTCATGAAATACGTTTCTTCTACCGAAATACTTACAGAGAAAGAGGTTATTTCCATTTCCCAGAAATTGAACGGGTTAGATGTGGCTGGCTTGAAATGGAACGAGCAAAAGAAAAGGCAACCATGTATAGTTCTCAGTTTCAGTAGATTTGACTTTGCCGATGTATTAGACGGCAAATGGACGTGGAACAATAATGGCCGTGTCGATGCTCTTACTTTGACTGTCAATAAAACTGTTCTCTTTCAAGGTGTTCGCTTGTTTGGTGACTCCAGTGGTAGTCAATACAAAGTTAAGTTTACGGTGAAAGATGAACAAGTAACACGGACGTACACTTCAGAAAAAGACAACGATGGTGTATGGGGTTATGATGTCATGTTGCCCAAACCAGTTTCTCTACAGCCAGATGAACAGTTCATGATATTTGCGAGAATAAAAGGACCACAATCTCATCGCGGTAAAAATGGAAAATCATCAGTAAAACTCAACGACATCGTCGTGACTTTCAGTTCTAATAGTTCAAGTTCAAACGGTACAAATAAAAATGGTGGTCAATTTTACAAAATTTTCCTTTCTCAACTTTAGAGAGGCAATTTGACTTGATCGCCTAACTTGCACACTTATACTTGATAATGAATTCATCAAGGTCGAAATGACAAATATCAGGCTTGTAAGTAAAGGCCTGGTCACAGTTTGCCGCGAAGTTCACCTGATCCATACTTATGTGATTAAATCATCAAGGATGAAATGACTTTCTATCGATCAACAGATTATCTTATTCTAGTGTGAAAACAAGACGAACCATGTAGAGGAACTAGCAACAATAGCTCGTTCTATACAAGCCAGTGTCCTGAGACGAACAATATTGCTGTAGAAATCTACAAACTATGGAAAATGAAACATTGGTTTTCCTGATAATGCTAATGCCGTATTAATATACATGACAGACGAATCATCCGTCATATTGACATATTGAATGATTCGTCCGTTTGCTGAAATATCTGTTCCTCGTTCAAGTATGTCCACATGCACCAATCATCCGTTGTCAATATACTGTATATGGGACTAATAATAAAGGGCATCATTTGTCATAACATAGGGTACAATTATTAGGGGTGGGTTATTTAATAACTGGGATTCATAAGTTCCTCATTTCAGTCACGTACGTAGTCTTGTAACATGTCATGTATATGAGTGTCCGTTTAAACATTTGTGACGAATTTAATAATAATAATTATGATATATTAAGTTTAGGTTAAGCATAACGGTATAAAACCTGATTATTAATAAGAATTTTAGTAAAATGAGTTCAGTATTCATCATGAAAGAATAAAAAAAGTTAATGCATGTAAACTTTTCCCTGTGGTGATAAGGATCAGCAGCAAGATAGTTTAGAAACTACTGACAGAGTTATATCGCCATATGACAGTATTAAATAAAGCGATTAGTTCAAGATTAAATAGTTATTTATAAAATATTTATCGAACTTAAAAATTTGATAACTGGGTCGCAATTATAGCCTGTGTCAAAGACCTTCCACAGGATATGGCGCAATATGTGCATGTATCACATCATGTTGCATATCACTATGTGTTCAACTATTCCGGGAAAATTAGAACAGTTTCCCCTTTAAATTACTACATGAAATGAAAAGAATATTAACATTTTCTCTCAATATGCAGCCATGCAGGTGTCTGCGATAGTAGTTGATCACAATCTATATACCGTACTGAAACCAACCAATTGATGAAAACCAATCTCACTGTCTGAACACATAAGCAATGGCCACATAAGTATATGTAGAATAGTTGACCCTCATATAGAGGTTTATTGACCTCTTTAGTTTCATTTTAACTTTGATGTTTATATCACTTCCGCATTTTACATGCAAAGACACGTCGCCTTGTTGTATAAAACGTCTGTTTTACTGGGTGTATTTTAAACCTTCAATCAGCTCAACCATTCCAAAACATGGCTTCAAAATATCACGATGATTGGCAGTCCAGTAAGAAAACAGTCTTACAAAGAAACGCGTATATGTTTGATAACGAATTGATGAGCGATGTATCTTTCACTTGTGGGGAATCAAGTCACATATTTCATGCGCATAAATATGTGCTTGCCACGAGCAGTGCTGTGTTTTATGCCATGTTTTATGGCGATCTTGCTCAGAAAGAATCTCCCATTTGCCTACCAGACGCCGACGAAGAAAGCTTCAAAGAATTTCTGTGCTATCTCTACACTGACGATTGTAAAATCACCGCAGGGAACGCGATTGGAGTTATGTATTTGGCTAAGAAGTATCTTATGTCGTCTTTGACAAAGAAATGTTGCAACGTTCTAGAGGCAAGCATTAAGGCTGATAATGTTTTCCTGGTGTTGGAGCAAGCAATAAGATTTGATGAACAAAAGTTGGAAGCGAAGTGCTGGGATACTGTATCGAAGAAAACTCAGGAATGCATAAACTCGGAAGCATTCTGTAATGTCGGATCCCACACCCTGAATGTTTTGTTAAAGAAAGAGACGTTGTCCGTTACAATGGTGGCACTGTTCAAAGCAGTGTTAAAATGGGTAGACGGCGAATGTTCAAGACAGGGTCTAAATATTGAAGAAGACAAAACGGCAAGAAGACGCGTCCTAGGAGATAGTGTATATGAAATTTGTTTCCTTGAAATGTCGGAGCAAGACTTTGCAAAGCATGTCTCCCCTTCAGGAATACTTACAGAGACAGAGATTATTGCGGTCTTTCAGAAATTTAACGGATTAGACGCGGCTGACTTTAAATGGAGGGGGAAAGAAAGAAAACGGTCTGATATACTTGGTTTCAGTAGATTTGGCCTTTTCGATGCATTACAAGGCAGCATATTAAGTTATAATGGGATTAAATCCGATGCTCTTAGTCTGACTGTCAATAAAGCTGTTCTCTTTCACGGTGTTCGCTTGTTTGGTGACTCCAGTGGTAGTCAATACAAAGTCAAGTTGACGGTGAAAGATGAAAATGTAACAGGGACCTACACTTCAGAACAAAACACCATTTTATGGGGTTATGATGTCATGTTGCAAAAACCAGTTTCTCTGCAGCCAGATGAAGAGTTAACAATAATTGCGACAATAAACGGACCACAGTCTCGCACTGGTCGTAATGGGAAATCATCAGTGAAAGTTAATGACATTGTCGTGACTTTTGACAACGCAGCTCATGGTTTAAGTACAAATAATACACGGAAGGATTGTGGGCAATTTCAGCAAATTTTCATTTCTAAACTGTGTAGACTGTGTAGATAGAGAAAAATTGACTTGTCATGATCCTACCCTGCCTTTAAGAATAATTTCATCTATAAAAACCCATCTTATAAACTGATTATTAATAATTATGTTATAATCCAATAGGTCGAGACAATAAAACAATATTATAAAGTTAATTTAGATTTCTTCTAGGTCTAGCTGTAATGATCATGGTCTATGGAACAACACTAGTAATTCGTTCAATTTAATGAATAATTATTTGTATATAAATTTGCATGGTGATCAATATAATTGATAATATTAATAAATGGATTTTAAAGTACACACACTACGTCGACTGAATTTCGTGGAAAACAAAGCTGAGCGTTTGTTTATCTGGCACAGCTTCAGATCAATAAAGCTAATTAATTAATGACGGAACTTTGGAGGTTTAAATAAAAAAATTAAAAAGTTTAAAAATTGTCAAAGTGAACTAGCCGGTTCGTAAAAAAATTCCGATATCAGTTATATATTTAATTAAGGAAGTCTTGATTCTTGAACAAAACAAAGGCAACTATACCCTCTAAATAGATATTAGAAATATTTGAATTCACTGTCGCTATACAGCTCTATACCTGTCACTCGCTAAGTACGCATGTAATTGGCTAATGATAACGGTAGCGCATGGAAGTCAAATCCGAAAAATCTTTAGGTGCCCTTTTCATTCGAGAAGTGCCCCTCAAAGCCTGCCTCCCCCCCCCCCCCAACTTTTAGATGCTTCCTACGCCCCTGGAGAAGATGATGTTAACTATTTTCCTTCCATCAATGTATTATAGATTTGGTGGAAAATAAATAGAATTGAAAATTGCATTTTCATTTTAATTGCTTGATACAAATGGCACAGTTCTGAAGTGGACCAACTAGTACTGTACTCTCCAATTGACGACAAGCATTTCGGTTCTCTGAAAGCATAGTAATTATTCAAATAACCTTAGCTATATCAAGGGCCTCTTTAGTTTCATATCAACTTTGATGTTTATATTACTTCCGCATTTTACATATAAACAAATGTACGTTGCCTTGCTGTAAACATCTGTTTTACTGCAGTGTATTTTAAACTTTCAACCAGCTCTATCAGATTATTATTCCAAAACATGGCTTCAAAATATCACGATGATTGGCAGTCTAGTAAGAAAACAGTCTTACAAAGAAACGCGTATATGTTTGATAACGAATTGATGAGCGATGTATCTTTCACTTGTGGGGAATCAAGTCGCATATTTCATGCGCATAAATACGTGCTGTGTTTTATGCCATGTTTTATGGCGATCTAGCTCAGAAAGAATCTCCCATTTGTCTACCAGATGCCGACGAAGAAAGCTTCAAAGAATTTCTGCGCCACCTCTACACTGATGATTGTAAAATCACCGCAGGGAACGCGATTGGAGTTATGTATTTGGCTAAGAAGTATCTCATGTCGTCTTTGACAAAGAAATGTTGCAAGGTTCTAGAGGCAAGCATTAAGCCTGATAATGTTTTCCTGGTGTTGGAGCAAGCAATACAATTTGATGAACAAAAGTTGGAAGCGAAGTGCTGGGATATTGTATCGAAGAAAAGTCAGGATTGTATAAACTCGGAAGCGTTCTGTAATGTCGGATCATATAGCCTCAATGCAATGCTTTGTTAAAGAGAGAAACGTTGTCAGTAACAGAAGTGGAATTGTTCAAAGCAGTGTTAAAATGGCTGGACAGCGAATGTTCAAGACAGGGTAAAAATATTGAAGAAGACAAAATAACAAGAAGACGTGCCCTAGGGGATAGTGTATACGAAATTCGTTTCCTTGAAATGTCACAGGAAGATTTCGCGAAATATGTTTCTTCTACTAGCATACTTACAGAGGCAGAGGTTATTTCTATTTTCCAGAAATTTAGTGGATTAGATGTGGCTGGCTTGAAATGGAAGGAGCAAAAGAAAAGGCGGCCTTACATAGCCAGTTTCAGCAGATTTGACGTTGCCAATGCATTATGCGGCTGTTGGAACAATATTGGCCGTGCCGATGCTCTTACTCTGACTGTCAATAAAGCTGTTCTCTTTCACGGTGTTCGCTTGTTTGGTGACTCCAGTGGTAGCCAGTACGAAGTCAAGTTTACGATAAAAGATGAAAATGTAACAGGGACTTACACCTCAGAAAAGGACAATGATGGTGTGTGGGGATATGATGTTCATAATAATTGCGACAATAAAAGGCCCAACATCTCACAGAGGTAACAATGGAAAATCATCAGTAAGAGTCGACGACATTGTCGTGACTTTTAGTAAAAGTAGGTTAAGTTCAAATGGTACAGATAACAGTAGTGGTCAATTTTACAAAATTTTCCTTTCACAAATTTGACTTGATCGCCTATCTTGCACACTTACTTGATTAACTAATTCATCAAGGTCAGAATGACTAATATCAGGGCTTGTAAGTAAAGGCCTGGTCACATGAACCCGGTTTGGTGAGGTCACTTAAGTGGGATGAATTTATTTCCGTCGGCATACGACCGTTTTAATCCTAGCCTGCAAAGCAGGCGCTCGCGGGATTGGTTATTTTTATCCCACCTAATTATGTCGCCTCGGTGGGACGACATATGAACATGTTGTCTTCGAAATATTTGTCGTTGTAATTGAACAAACTGCACCTTGTATTACGACTTTACTAGTGTCTGTTTAGGTCTGTTAATGTTTATATATCATTTAAAACATGAGCCGGTCGTGTTTTCGATACAACACGGACGCGAATGCTACAAATGAGAATATTCGTATTCTTCAACAATTTAAAATAATTGAATAATATTTAGTGCGAAGATTGAACTTAAAGTTTATGTAAATTAGCATGATTCGGTATCAGATATACAAACTCCTTCACGCACATGATTTCTTTTGTTTTATTATGCGCTTTCCCGAAAATAAAATTGTCTAAAAAGGTTTTTTTCCAAGCCTGTTTTGGATAAAAGATATGGGGAGAAAAAATACGTTTTTCAGAATTTTTCGACCTCAATTTTAATATTCACAAATTAGGGCGTTTGCTGTGACCTCGAAAAGTGCCTAGAAAACGACTTTCATTTCCCATGTCTTGCAACTGAAAAATTTTTATGGGAACTAACCGTTATGTAATGGATATTATAGTGTACTGCCAAGTCAACTGGATACCTCCTTATACATAATATATACACACCCTAACCTATATTGGTGCGCGAAACATAGAATGATAAACTCTCAGTTCTGGCTTTATTTCTATAAAATTAGAAAGACGTTAACAAGGTTAAATCTTTGGGCTATTTCTCTGGGCTGAGAAATAATCCTTACATGCGATAAAAATGTTTTATACAACGATGTAGTAACAGCAATGTCATGTAGTGGGTCAGTATTTAAATTTTCAACACAGTTTCTGAGACGTAATTCAAGAAGTAACTTATCATTGCATTTGAACTATTATATCAGTTGAGTTGGTGCTATTCTGTGCGATTAGCGAATATTATTGGAAAGAGGGCTTCCATATACGTTGAAATCAGCAAATAAACAGCTCATGCACACATTTCGCCACTTTGACACTTTATACTTTGACACAGATTTTTGTCTTTGATGTGAACATTTATTCTCCTAGTTTAAGATTATTTAGGAGTGATCATTTTCTACCAGCAACCCATCGACAATATTTCATTGTAGCGCGTTTTGCTGTTATGTTGGCTTCGCGTTACTCTTGCTTTAAATACCTTGATCGCGTTAAAAGAGTTATTTTTCAGGCCAGTGGCATAGCCAACAGACTTAGCATTAACGTCCTTGTCATTTTATAGAAATATCTCTAGAACTGAGGATTTTAGAAAACGTTATCTGTACCTTCTCAAAGTTGTAGGCAAAATATGTTGTTTACGTCCAACATGCATAATATTACATACCTCAAAATGATTCGAGCAAAACGGTCATTTGTTAAAAGGAAGACTGGTTAATAGAAATTGGCCCTTTTTAGTGACATAATCGTGTGTCGTCATCGATCCGTGTCGTTGAACAATGAAAAAAATTTGTTGTGAAATTAGTGAAGATAAAATTGCAGTTTGTGAGAAAACTACAGGTCTACGGAGCGGGAACTTTTCAGATTTGAACTCAGCGTGTTCGAAAGTGTTAGGTCCCGTTTAAATATTTCAGTTCCAAGACATGGAAAATGAAAGTGAACGATATCGGGACGCAGCAAACGGCCTAAATTAATATTCAACACGTTTATAGATTACAGTATTAAATAAAAGTAATTATTTCAAGATTAAGTAGTTCTTTCAGTTTGATAAATATCATTGACAGTATTAATAAATAGATTTTGTGGTAAAGTTGGTAAACGCACTATGTTCAGGTTTCTTGTGGAAAACATGCACATCATGCAGTGTTTGATTTATTTGAGGTGGTGTAAACCCCACCCTGGATCGGGTGTTTTCAGATTCCCATTCCCCTGCATCAGGGTGAGATGCCTCCAGTTAGGAGAGGTTAGGGTGGGGGTTGGGGTCAGGTTATCAATGTGTCTGCTGTATGATGATATACTGTATACATCATATACAGGATATACATGATGACATACATCATACAAATGAAGAGCATGTATTGTGGCTATTGTTTTCACACAACCATAAAATTCAAAAAACGTTTACAGTTCTACAACAAAAAAGTAAAATAAACAATGAAATTACATTGTCGCCCGACTACAACTCTATGACACTAACATTTATATATATTATCGGTATAGACAATTTCCAATCGTTTATCATGAGAAGTTTATGTATATATAAGGTAACTTTATGCACTATTTAAAACATGAGCAGCAGTGTTTTCTCACATATAAAGATACGAGGCGAAGCCGACTACTTTAGGACTGATAAAACACGCACTGCGAATGTTTTAAATTGCTTCAAAAATGATCGATCGAGTAAGTTCATTGACATTGGCGAAGTAATTCAGTTCAAAAAATACGTTGTGTCGTAAGTCGAGAAAATCAAGGTTAAAGTTTATGTAAGTCAAGGGAAATCTCTATCACATATAAAGATACGACATGCTTATAATTTTTCTTTGTGTTTTCCTCATAAATTAGGAGTTTTTGAAAATGAAGAAGTATTTATCGAACTTAAAATTTTGATAACTGGAGGCGCAATAGCTTGTGTCACAGACCTTCCACAGATTATAACATTCTCTCAATATGCAGGTGACTGCGATAGTTGTTGATAACAATCTACTGTATATGACAGTAAAAAAACAATTAACGAAAACCAATCTCACTGTCTGAACGCACATGTAGAATGGGTAGGGGTAAAACGCGGAAAAGAGGGTAAAACGCGGAAAAGAGGGTAAAACGCGGAAAAGAGGGTAAAACGCAGAAAAGAGGGTAAAACGCGGAAAAGAGGGTAAAACGCTTTTGTTGTTAAAAAGCTTAACGGCGAATCGTCAATTGCTAAAGACCAATTTCTTAAGGAAGCAAAGTTGCTTTTTGGGGCCGTACGATCTGGTATTAGTGACGAAAATGAATAGGGAATGGCCAGAGTAAGATTACAGGAGAGAGACGCCAGAGTTTCCAGAATGTGTACTTTCACGTAAATCTCCGGTGTATTAAAATGAAGCGGCCCTATTTCAGTCCACGAATGGTGACAACACCCGATTCAGTTAGAGCATAAACATTTTCTAACAGAGTTTGGTATAATAATTTAATTGTACTTCAAACACTCATTAATAATTCATAAGCTTATTGGCAAATCATGTCAACCATCATATGTCACGTGCAGTGGCTTTAAACCTGATAAAACACTCCTAATTAGTATTCTTTATATAAAGAATACTAATAAGGCAGTATCTATT
>CACRXK020001722.1:0-50610 GCA_902702795.2 Paramuricea clavata
GTCAAGATGGCGCCATATTGGGGTAAAGGTGGTATATTGTGATTGTCATATCTTCTTAACGAGTTCGGTGACCCCGACTTTTTTGTGTGATTTAATTTACTTTAAGTATATCATAAACTCCATTCTTGGGAAGTTTCAGCACATTCTCATTTTGGGAACAATTACTGCGGAATTACCTTAAGACCGGGAGGCGTGTGAACATTTCTTGAAAAATTGTCGAATACCAAACTTAGCACAAAAGTTAAGAAAACTATCGAATAGTTAAGCATTTGCACACGATTTAATTGTAGAGTAACTCATTACCTTTAAATATAGTTAACGCAAAAATTATACATGCTACGCAAAGAAAGTTAGTGACAAAAATGTGGATCATACCATAGGAAAAATATCTTTGTATGGTTCAGTTAAAGAACATTTCATACAATAAATTTATCGACAGTCAACTTTGGTTTATTTTCTTGCATAATACTACTTCTTGCAAATGTAGACTATAATTAGTTCTAGTTTTTAGGTTGCCACGTTCATTATTCCGTTCGCATTTTCACAGAAAAGGCAAAACATCGAAGTCGTTTCCATTTTGAGCTTTTGACAACATTCGGAGCACTTGACAACACGTTCGCAATACAGATTTCAGTAATGTTGACGCATGCGCAGACGTTTTTCCGCGGTGTTTAAATCGACACTCTTGACGGCATTAAACTAAAGGCCCGTTTGCACTATGTATATATAAGTTCAAAATAGCATTTTGTTGCTAGTTAATCCGCTACCGAAGGCAAAATATGAGGAAAAATATAACTTATAACTAACATTAACTCGATAAGAAAGCATGGATTATATTTATAAACGTTTATAATATAGTCATGTAGAAGTGATATTTTGTATGTCGATATGAATACGCAAGATCGGTTTAACAGTGCGTATTGGTTACACATACTGTAGATTAATCTGCAATATGTTAAGTGTCAGAGTAATCAAGAAATACATTTATAAAATAGATGTTTTGATATTAAATTTTAGCCAAGATTTCCTGGTGCTACTGCAGACTGTGTTAGGCTAGCATGTTGTATATAAACATTTTTTGTTCCAATCTTTAGATTGTTCGAAGCATTGACTTGAAACCTGAAAGCTCTGTCACGACGAATGATGGTATCGACTCGGGGGTACTTCTTGCACAAGAGGTAGAAAATGACCAGTCTTAACCACAACCAGAGACAGAGCTACCAACTGTTACTGGAGCTTCTACTGCTGTGTCAGAATGTCAGAATTGTGCTAATCACAAAACAAAGCTTGCTCGTCTTCGGGAAACGTACAGAAAGCTGAAATACCGGCACAGAAAATTGCGTAAAGAGCCCATCAATTGCAACAAATGTGCAATTTTCAGGTATACTCTATGTGATAATATGCTTTGGATAATGGTAAAACTAATTTGGTTAATTAACCCATTAGCTGGCAATGCACCCAGATGTACCCTACTCTAGTATCTTATACGCTCTCCAACCCTCGGACAATTTACTTGTCGGTGGCAGAGTACTGCCAGTTAATGGGTTAATAATGTGCTGTGAAAAAATGTATGTTCAACTGCTGAAATTTCCAATGTTTATTTGTGGGATGTTCTATAATATGTAATAGATCATAATATTGTGTAATGTGAACTGATAAAGTTTTTCTCAATTTCTAGAAATCTGAAAATAAAAATTCGGATACATCAGAGAATTGCCAACAAACAGTGATTCAAGAAGAGGTCGAGACTGATAGTGATAATTTGTGATGAAATTATCAGTGATGATGAAGACGAGATAGTTCGTGTGTACGAGAGAGATGAAGACTGGGTAGCAATGGAAGAAGAAATACACGCAAAGAAATTTGTCACTGCTTCTGAAGATGAACAAATGAATGAACTATCAAAATGTGAGATAAGGTCTGTATAGAACAACCGTAGTTATAAATTGAGATTAATCTAAATATTTTGACATTTACAGATATTGTACGGTGCATCTGGGGAGAGTGAGGTGTTCCAGAACATATTCACATTCTTCTTACAAAGAGAATTTGTGCCATCTGAAGAGGCAAATCTACTGTACTACCGGGAATAGCACAATGACAAGCATGTCCATACAAATGCATTAGCAGGATCAGACTCCAAATTTAAGATGTGGATGTTTTCTGAAATGATCAGATGTATTATATTCATAATCTACATCCCGTACATCATGATGTATATATAGGAAATAGGGAAAATGTTATGCATACAGGTAATTCATTTTTTCTCACTCGTAGAGTTGAACCTGAAACAGACTGCAAATATGAGCCAAAGTTCATTGTTTTCTACAGTGCACTTTTGCATATATTTAGTATGTTCTGTTTCGTATGCAAAGCAGATTCTCCCAAAGTTTCAATGAAGAAGATTGGAACTATGGTTATTATAGATCGGAAGAGCGTGGCAATAATTGCCCAAATGGTTTCACCTGGAGGAGCCAGCCTCTCATAATGGGAACCTATCCTGCTGGAAATATGTTGTTAAGCTTTGCAATATTGATGGCAGGTGCATTGATCAGCAAGGTACTGCTCGTTTTCAAGCATTTTGGTATGCAGGCTTATAAAGCGAGAACATTTTTCTACCACCAGAGCAAATTTATCTTTCCTGCCATACTTCACCACTGGGAATCATATCAGTCGGCATTGATATCATCGCTTAGAGCCAGAAAAAACCTGGTGTGGTCTGGAGATGGAAGATTTGATTCCATGGGGTATTCTGCCAAGTATGGAGTTTACTCTATGATGTGTTCACCATCAAATAAAATAGTGTATTTTGAGTTATTACAGGTACGGTATGGTGTTTGATTTACTGTATAATGAAAAACTGTTTTCAACATAGTAAGGTTAAAACAAGTGTTTTCTGGAGCCTGAACAACCTAAATAAATAGGTTGACAGTGATTTGTATGTATATACATCGATCGATAAACGTGTTGAAGTTCCTGGAACAACTATGTTTTACCTTGGACAAAAAGAATGTTGAAATCTACCTTCATAGATCCTTCTAATTCACCAGTAAGTTAATTTAAAGCCTCCAACATTAGGAGTATGACAACATTTTGAGACTCGGATTTTAATAATATTTTATATGTTGTATAATTCCTATTTTTTGTTATTCTGAATTTAATATTTTAGGAAAACTAGGCTGGCAGTAGTACTGCTATGGAGCTGAAGGCCGCAAAGTTGTGTTTTAATTATTTAAAACAATCTAATCTGGAAATTCCGGTGTTTGTTTCCGATCGACACCGGGGCATTGCCAAGTGGTTAAGAGAGAACCACCCTACCATCACACACTATTTTGACCAGTGGCATATTGCAAAAAGTGTGGTGAAGAAAATGTTAGCAGCAAGAAAAATAAAGGCTGCGAGATAATTGCTAAATGTATAACAGCTGTAAAACATCATATTGACTGGTGCTCAACAACAACCAAAGAAGGGTTTCAGAAATTGATTCTTGCCAAATGGAAATAATTTATTCGGCATGTTGGAAAAAAGCATACAATCCACCCTGACCCGCTGTTTCCAGAGTGTACACACAAGGATCACGAGAAGCGCAGAAAATAGATAAAAGTTGGTAAGTCAAATACAGATCAATAATATTTTAATTTTTCCGTGAAACCCTCTTCTTTGGAGATGGGATTGAAAGAGGAAAGGGCATGTCTCTGAAAGAGAAGGCACTTGAGCAATTAGAACTCTATATGTATTTATGTAGGCACACCTGCATACGAGAGGCTTGAAAAGATTGTCTTGGAGACAAGTCTGTTAAATGACATCAAGCGGTCCAGATGCAGAGACTATGAAAAATGAAATGTTTCTCCTGGCTATTGCAGGTATAAAGTATATAAAGATAATAACCAGCAGTCTCTCATCAAGTAAATGTAACGTCACCAATAACGGTGTGCGTCTTGTTTGATCTGATCTGAGAAAATAACAACAAAATCTGCTCTGAGAATAATTTAACCCTTTAACTTTCCCTTTAATTTAATTACAGTATTACATGACGTATTGCCTTTGATTTACTTGTATTAATTTTGCTTCTTGAATGAAAAAGTTACCTCTTGTTTAAATATATTTCTATCTATGGATTGTGTGTATGGCTTATCCTCCTATTAACTGGCGTGGTGGCAGCGCGGTTGAACTTCCGCCAAGTTATCGGCGTCAGGAAACAACTGAGAATTAAATGCCGATCTATGTCTAACTTTGAAATTACAAGTTAAGTCAACACTTCGAATATTTCGCTGTAAAGCACGTCCATTGGATTAATAGCAGCAGTTATGGCTAGTACTCACCGAGCTCCAAAGCAATGGTGCCTTTCAAAGATCGAGACTACAACTAGCTTTGAAAACCGGAGCTGACTCGTCCCCAGTCGTCTCTGTGTTTCAAGCGCGGGCGGAAGAAAAGGTAGCAAGGGTTAGCAAGGGCATGCAGGCGGTGAGCACACGTGCTAGGAGCGCTGGGAAGGGAGAAAGGTGCGAGACGACTGGCATATCCTGTTTTCAAAATGGCGGAAGAAACAATGGCGGGAATCGCATTAAATTTCAACTCCGAAATGCGTCCATTCGATGACGCTTTTACAGACAGGAAATTGCCATGTCCGCACAGATCTTGTAGAAGTGAGACTGAAAAAGCATTTTTTCAAGATTTAGCCCAACATTATAGGATAAAACACCGAGAATTAGCGTTCAACAAGGAGAAGCACACTCAAGAAGCGCGTCGATTGTTTAACCTGTTTCACGGCAATGAAACGAAACAGTACTTGGCAAGGGTTTTCTCTAAACGCTCTCTTTAGGTAAATATTTTTGGATTCAACCTTATTATACTTGTCGGCGTGGGCGATTACACGGTTCGCTTAAGAAATGAATATTTTATGAGTTTAATTATATTGAGTATTTGACAACGCCATTAAAATACAATATTTTTTTACTTATTTTACTGTTTTACATTTAACTGTGGAGAGACAAATATATTCGTTATACTGTCACAACAAAGTACGAAGCCTGCCTTGTGTTTGAAGTGATAGCCAAAGATACAAAAGAAGCCGCAAAGCTAGCTGGAGTCGTTCTTATGCACTTTGGCCAACTAAAATCTTATGGCGAAGGAACAAAACCATCCATTGTGGAAGTATTATAACAAGATTTGCACGTCAAGTTCAACCTCTGGACATAAAAAAAAACATTGGTGAAAGGAATTTAACAATTATAGTTGCAGAAGCTATTTTTGTTAGAAAAGTATTAAGTATAATTTATTCACACTGACATTTATAACATTATTTTGGCAGATGATAAATATCCAGGATATCACTGTTTGTCTTGACTGGCCTTGTTATTTGCAGACATTTTCCAATAAAATTGTTTTCTTTAATTAAAAATGAGTTATGTTCTGTTATAGGACTTTGAAATTTCACTTACCATACTTATAATATCTGTAAAGGCCAATCAGAATAATAAAAAAGAAAACCGTTCCACAAGAACCACCGAAAACGAACACAGGTCAACAACCCCTTTTAGATGGAAAAATTTATTAATTAAGCCCACACATTTTGATTTATCCCATTAAGCTTCAGACCTTCCTGACTGACAAGTAAAATCATCTGGTGTTAGGCAAGTAAGAAAAAATAAGTAGGGCGCACTGGGTCGCATTGCAGTTCAACGGGTTAACTAGAGACATTGCCAGATTTTTTGGTTAAGTCTCATTAAACCGCAAAGCTTCCCCACGCACAAGTAAAATCGTCTGGCATTAGACAAGTAAAAAAATATATAAGTAGGGCGCACTGGGGCTCAATGGGTTGATTTATTGATTTTATTTACATGAACATATTTTTTATTTCTATATACCTGGGGAAGAGTCAGTTTCTATACTCTAAGTGCATTATTTTCAGGTAAAATGTACTTATTGATGTACAATTCAAATTTTTTTTTTAGAATCTTTCACTGGATTTGACAGGAGATAATATAATGCCAATCAACCAGCGTGATATCAATATTGATGACATGACAGGCAAAAAATCTGTTGATATTCTAAGAAGTGTCTTTCATTATGACGTCTTTCGAGGAAAACAAGAGGAGGCAATTGATAGCATTTGTCAAGGGCAAAATACATTGCTTATTATGCCAACTGGTTGTGGAAAATCACTATGTTATGCAGTTCCAGCTTTGATGGAACAGAAGCTTGTTGTTGTTGTTTTTCCACTGCTAGCTCTACTGTTTGACCAATTTGAAAGGATGAAATCAAAAGGACTTAATGTTGGTTTCCTAATGAAAGACATGGATGAAATGGACAGACAGAGTGTCATACACAAGCTCCATTCCAACCCACCAGAATATAACTTGCTTTTCCTTACCCCTGAGACTGTGTTATCGCCATCAGTATTTGACTTGTTATCGAAACTTTCATCCGAGAATCTGATAAATTTCTTTGTCATCGACAAAGCTCATTGTATCGACACTTGGGGTTTTCATTTTAGACCTTGTTATGCTGAGCTATGGAGACTTGGAACATTGGAGTGCCCAATAATGGCACAACAGAAATTTACTTTTGAATACTTGAAATCTCAAGCTCATTACAGAAAGTGTCTATTAGCAAATTTCTCCCATAGAAATTTATTAAATTGTTTTTTAAATTATATTTTGCCATATATGTTCATACAGTAAGTAAAAATACATGTATGTATTCTGCACTGTTCACAATTGTTCATACTTTCAAATTTTTGCATGATTTTTTATAACGAGTACAGTCTGGCAATGTTTGTGTACCAGAAGATTCCTAGAATGTTTTACACAAACTCTTAGAACAAGCTAAGAACAGGAAAATTGATGTTCTTTGTTTAAATGTTGGATAATTCCTTATCAGCTGACAAGATTAATATTAATCCAACTATCATATACTGGGTGCTACAAAGTTATATAATTTTATTTGTTCAAAATATGACTCTGTAATAGATTGTACACACTCTTGCAAATGGGCATAACATTATTTAGGATTATTTTAAACCATAGTAAAGGATACATGCCATTCACTCTGTTACGTCTTGTCCTAACCATTGGGAAAATACTCTTAATGGTGCGTCTAACTAAGATGCTTTCATCCTCATTAAGCCCAAGATAAGATAACACAACCGCTTTGTCCACTTCGCAGTTTTCCTGTTGAACAAAGGCAGCATTGATCTTAGATTCTAACATAGATCGTCTGTAATTTACTTCCTTGCCAGATGGTTTACCACCTTAAAAAAGAGAAAAAATTATATTCACTGACAAAGAGATCATGGGTCTAGGGGTGGCAATCAGGTGGAGGTGCATACCCCTTTAAATAGCGAAGCACTCCACAGAAAATCTCTTTAGACAATAGCTTCCTCCCTGCATCTAAAAACACAGCCCCTCAAATATATACAACCCCCCTTGCCAAAGCAGTCCATTTATGCCCATGATATGGTGTTTTAACTTAGAAATCAATTTTCATATTTGTGTGGATTTTGCTTTTCAGTGCTCCAGCATATTACCATAAATTAGATAAAACAGACAGTTGAAACAGTTGAGTAGATAAACAGGCAGTTTACTTTTTCACAAAACATCTATTAAAACTTTTCCACTAGGCAGAATTTTGTAAGAGGAGCAGAATTTTTCTTTGTGAACTCAGGCAGTTAACTGATTGTAAAAAGCCAAAGAAAAATTCTGTTCCACATGCAAAATCCTGTCTAGTGGAAAACAGCCTTAATTATGCTCACATACCAACCAGAAACCGTTTAGCATTAGGTTGATTCAAACTCTTTGAGTTTGGTGTCAGGTTGTGTTTCGTTCCCCGTCTGCCATCACCACAATCTTTTTGTACATTTGAACACTGAGAAGTCTCATAACTTAAATCATCATATAATTTCCTGCAGACTTTCTTAGGCGTACTAGTTAGCAATCTTCCAGAGTGACATAAAGTAACAGAGTCATCGACTTCTTCATCTACGCAATTATTAAGCATTTGCATATTTTATTTTATTTTATTTTATATATGGACTGTATGCATATACTGTACTAGTGAGTATAGACTTTTTCAATGAGATTTTGGTTGGGCAAGACAAAAATTGAACACAACTTTAATACACAATTGAAAAAATTATTTGGTCAAAACAACATGTATTTGTTTCAAATGGTATTAAATAAATACAGGAATCACAGGTTGCACACTTTAATACGTGCAACAATTTAATAATATTTATACATATAAAATCACATTAATACATTGAAAAAACCCCAACAAATTACTTGAATATAATAAAAAATGGCATAATCAGCAAACTTACCATCAATATGAAGTGACTGAATCGATGTATTTGAATCTTCCAAATCATTTGTATCGCTATCTTCCTCAGGCCAGAAAGCCATATTTTTGAGCAACCCAAACTCGCAGCTATAATTTATGTAACCTTATATTTTTATTCACAAATTGAACAGAAACTACAAACTTGACATCAAACTTTAAATTTGGACACCAACAAACAAAAACCCCGCAGAAAACAGCCTCTACCAGAGTTTCGACTGGAAATCCAGAGTTTCGACACAGGATCTGCCAGTCGTCTCGTCTTTCTCCTCTCCCGCTACGTCGCCTGCATCTTTTTCCTGCTTCCACCCGCCATTTTGCCTGCCTCCGCCCGCGCTTAAAAAACCTTGCGCATACCTTTTCTTCCGCCCGCGCTTGAAACACAGAGACGACTGGGGACGAGTCAGAAACCGGAGGCAGAATTTAATCTACACTTTGTCATTTGACAGCAATTTCGCACCTTTCTGGCCGAAGACGCTACGTGGGGAAAGAAGACTGGGGCCCAGCCTTTACGTCGGTTTACAGAATGACGGCGAAGCCGTTGCTCAGAACAGTCGTCAAACAGCTCAACAGAAAGTAAATTTCTTAGAACTTATGCGTGGTCAAATAGCAAACTATTGCCCAATCATATCTAGGAACACTTTGGTCCAAAATTCAACCTCTATACAGTTTATCTGGAATACAATACGAGAACACTTTGGTTTCCAAGTGACAGGAGCACACTTTCTTGATTTTGCAAATCTACGTTTAGCAGCAGAAGAGCGTCCTGAAGACCTATACCAGAGATCAGTGGCCTTTGTTGAGGACAGTTTACTTCGAGCTAACAACCTCTCCCACCATGGGGTGCAGCTTGCTAAACCGAGTTAAGATCACGAACACTGGCGTCTATCAAACCAGAGATATCACAGGCCCTGTCCTCATTGTTGGAGGAAATTCATACAGCTGATGATGCCAAAATAATGCGTACAGCAGTTAGCAGCTATCGAAAGTCTGGTAGTGAGAGACCGCTTGCTCGACCAAATACCAGATCAAATTGACCACTTAAGTCATGTCCCCTTTGCAAACAATTCAAGCTGGCCGCACTAACAGCAGCCACTTTTTGAGCGAGTGTAACTTCCTGCCAGACCAAGATCGCAGATACATGGTGAAAGCCAGACAGATTGCAGAAATTTTGGAAGATATCCCCAAATGCGAGAGTAGCATAAATCCAGTTGATCCCGCTTGTGATCTGAGAGATGAAGAGTCGAAGACCAGCTCCAGAGCCTACCGCATTCAGGCTCGCCAATCCCCATATGTGGACATGTTCTATCACCATCATCCAGTGCGTATAGCTATAGATAGCGGAGCAACTGGGAACATGATTCGCCACCGAACGGTTCAGTGCCTCGGTTGTCATATAGCAGCCAGTTCCCAATCAGTCCACCAGGCAGATGGTTCATCCCCTCTTCATGTTGTTAGCGAGACACGCCTTTCATTTCACCGTTATGGCAAATAATTCATCTTTGAAGGACTGGTGATTGAGAACCTGGACGTGGATGTATTGGCAGGTACACCTTTCATGGAAATCAATGACGTTAAAGTCCGCCCAGCAAAGCGATTATTGGTTCTGCCTATACATATGGATCGGTGCAATCTCAAGCATCAACCGCAACAGCACGCCGTGCATTGGTGCTCCGTGCCCCTCCAACATCAACGACAGTCTGGCCTGGTGAATTCGTTGAGATAGAGCTACCAGGTGATGCTCCAGCAGATACAAAGTATGCCTTAGAGCCTCGAATTGATGCCCCCAGTGTAAAAAGATTAACAGCATCCCAATTGTGGCCCTGTCCCAACATAGTCTCAAGTGTCGCAGGGAGAATACGAATTCCAAATCTCTCGTCAGAACCCCGGTCGTTAAAGCGGAACGAGCATTTCTGCCAGGTACGGCCAGTGTATACACCTGATTTAAACAATGGTGATCACAAATTAGCAGTCCACCCAGCTCCTAAGTCGTTACAAACCCATAAGTTTTCGTCCGATGTATGCCTTGAAACAGACAACCTCCTACCCCAAGATGTCAGAAGGAAGTTTACCTTACTTATGGAGTCCTATGACCATGTTTTCGACCGAAATATCAAGGGCTATAACGGAGCAGCAGGCTCATTTGAAGCTAAGTTGAATATGGGACCTGTGGAACCACCTCAGCGAAAGGGTCGTCTACCTCAATATACCCGTGACCAGTTGCAGGAACTTCAGGCAAAGTTTGATGAGCTTGAAAAGCCCCCCCAGGGGGGCGAAAATCCTAGGAATTTCGCCCCCCTTTAGGAAATTCGCCCCACTTTAGAAACTTCACCTTTTCTCTAGGATTGTCATCCTCCGTTCAAAATTCCGCCCTTCCTAACAGTTGCATGGGATAATTATTACATGGCTTTAATCATTTGAAATCAGTATCAATTCAAAATTGTTAAGACAGAACTTGAAATAACAACCGATCAATGATCGGTAAGGAATTGCTTATGATCGGCGGAAAAGCAGAGTTTCGGTTTCTAACCTGAAAAAAAGCAGGGAAAGTCGCGACTGCCGATCACCATGATCGGGAACTTTGGGAACGTCATTTCATGCCCTGCATGTAAGAATACAAATTTACAATTACATGTATCGAAAGGGTTTTACAGTTACAGTAGATGAATACTCAATAGGACTTATGACGCTTCACAGCACACCATGCATATCTTGCATTTTCAGTGTTAATTCTTAAACTCATTGTTAAAAAGTAATCACCGTGGTGGTTATTGTAATTATTGGTATTGTTTTGCATCCACGTTTTGTCATTATCGGAAAATGTATGGTTTGTCACTATTTTTTACTTGCATTATTTCACTATAGTTTGTAAATCTCAGAAGCGAAGGGTAGAACTTGCCAATAGGCAATAATCCAATAATATACCTTTCAAAAAAGACAAGAAAGCTTTTAGTTTTGCAGAGTTACATTCTCAAATGTTTAAGGCATGCACTAATAAAATCAAAGTATCATGAAATGATTTGAATAAACCACACCACATATACAGGGTGTATAAAAAAAACGCAACCTCGGAATTTCCCAAGAAATCGACATTGTTTTAAAGACAAAAGATTTTAAGCGCCTGGGAATTTAAAATAGCATAACTGTCAAAATTACTGCACACGTGAGTGCATAAAGCAAAATTTATGCATTTATTTAATGCACAACAACAGTAATATGATCTATTAGCAATTCGATTTCAATTCCCAGGGGCCTAAAATCTTTTATGCTTAAGAATTGCAAAGTGATTTCTTAGGAAATTCCGAGGTTGCGTTTTTTTTATACACCACCCTGTATAATGCAATTTTCTTAGGGAAGCGAAGAATCAAGATTACATCACTGACACGGAAAGTTGACGATTCAACTGTGGCGGCTATTGTTAACACTTAACACTCGTATTGATAAAATTTGCGAGCGATTATTTTTATAATATGTTATGTGAATGTAAACTTCCAGAAGAATACGACAACATGATTTTATGCGATCTCTGTGATGGTTCCACTTTAGATGTGTAGAATATGACACTAGTCTAAGTACCTCAAATGAGTGGTTATGCAGACTGCGCACACCACCAGTTGCTAAGAAGCCTAAAATGTGTATGTAATTTTGTCTCCTTGTAATAAATAAATAAATCACACAATAAATCTTTTCAACTTGCAATCGTTTTGTTTTTAGATAAAAAATTCAAAATTTATATGGGGGGGGCGAAATTCCTAAAGGGGGGGGGCGATATTCCTAGGAGATTCGCCCCCCAGGGAAGCGATATTCCTAGGAGATTCGCCCGGGGGGGGGCGAATATCCTAGGAATATCGCCCCCACACCGGAAGATGTCAATGTATCCGTGGAGTATCTGAACCCGTCATTTCTTGTGAAGAAGTCGAGTGGTGGCTCCCGCCTTGTAACTGCCTTCGCAGATGTTGGTCGTTATAGTAAACCACAGCCTTCATTGATGTCAAATGTTGATTCTACCCTTCGCCACATAGCTCAATGGAAACACCTAATCGCTACAGATCTAACAAGTGCCTCTTATCAGATTCCACTCGCACATGAGTCTATGAAGTATTGTGGTGTTGCTACTCCTTTTCGCGGTGTAAGAGTATACGTGCGTTCTGCTATGGGCATGCCGGGCTCGGAAACCACACTTGAGGAGTTCATGTGTATACAGAGTGCTGGGTAATCTGTTGGAAGAAGGGGTCGTTGCAAAAATCGCAGATGACCTATATTGCCAAGGCAATACCCTTGAAGAGCCTTTACAAAATTGGAAGAGAGTCTTGGTAGCCTTGCACAAATCTGATCTCCGTCTCTCCGCACTAAAAACCGTGATCAATCCTAAGTCCACAACGATATTAGGATGGATATGGAATTCAGGTACACTAAGTGCAAGTCCACACCGCATTGCGACCTTCGCTTCGTGCCAAAAGCCAGAGACTGCGTATCGACAAAGATAATGTATAGGAGCTCTTAAAGTGCTATCTCGCGTCATTCCAGGGTGTTCATCGTTGCTCACTAAACTTGACGACGCTGTGGCCGGCCGCCAATCGAAGGAAC
The DNA here is from genome assembly GCA_902702795.2 of Paramuricea clavata. Lineage (NCBI taxonomy): Eukaryota > Metazoa > Cnidaria > Anthozoa > Malacalcyonacea > Plexauridae > Paramuricea > Paramuricea clavata. The sequence goes on from CACRXK020001722.1 coordinate 12,925, forward strand.
AAATTCAGTGGACTGACGAGCTTCACACAGTATTCTGTAGGGCACAGCCTGCTTCGTTGCAGTTCGCACTATAATCTTGCCAAAACCATAAGATCAATTTGGATTGTGACTGACGGAGCTATTTGCAGTCCTGGAATAGGCGCCACACTTTACGTCACCAGAAAGGGCAAGCTTCGTGTCGCAGGGTTTTTTAGTGCGAAGTTACGGGGCTCACAAGTCAGATGGCCGCCATGCGAGGTAGAAGCCTTGTCCATCGCTGTTGCTGTCAAGCACTTCAGCCCCTACCTGATACAATCGCACCATCAGGCCTACATACATACATACATACATACATACATACATACTTTATTGTGTTCCTCAGAGGCTTTTCAACACTAATTTACATGGAATGGTGATTAAAAAACAAGGTTTATATAAAAATTTACTAGGAAAAATCTTCTATTATTAAAATAGTCCATTACTAAGAATACAGTCTGTCTAACATGTCTTTCTTTAATTTATTCTTAAAACTTCTCAAAGATGGCATTTGTTTCGTGTTATTGTCCAGATCATTCCATAGTTTCGCCCCTCTATAATGAAATGTTCTCTGGCCAGTGGTGGTATTATAAATCGGTATTTGGAGGAGCTCTCGGTTACGAGTGTTACATCATTCATGTATATTTGATCGTTTACTAAATTCATTGCACAAGTAAGGTGGGGCTAGATTGTTAATACACTTGTACATCAAAACTGCAGTTTTGGTGAGTATGATCGAAATTCTTGCCGTTTGTCACGATCCTACACGCGAAGTTTTGTACCAGTTGTAGCTTGCTAATATTTTTGGCCGAAGTGTTCGACCAAGCAGAGGAGCAATAAAGGAGTTTATTCATTACCAATGCTGATACCAAGAGGGATATAGTTTCTTTATCAAAAGATTTGCTTACTCGGTTGATCTGTGACAATTTGGACATGCAAGGGGAGACTAATTCGGTGATATAGCAATCGTATGACATGTTGGTGTCCCTTATTAATCCTAAATCCTTGGCTGAAGGAACTGGCCTAATAGTTTCACCTAGAAAATGTAGGCACATATCTGTAGGGAGATTTTGTAACTGTTGTCGCGTTCCGATAAGTAAATACTTGGTTTTCTCCGGGTTAATAAGTAGATGAAGTTCAGAGCAGCATTTTGCTACTCGGCTGAGATCTTCCCGAACGTACTCTTTTGTGTCAGTCGCGTCTTTAACACGAAATGACAACAACATCTTTGAATCATCAACATATGAATTGAGGGAGCTGTGACGTGGGGCCAGTGGTAACTCGTTTACATAGATGCTAAACAAGAGTGGAGATAAAATAGCACCCTGTGGAACCCCGTGAGTGATGTTAAGAGATGACGAAACAGACGTTCCATACGGACAAATTGTGATCTGCCCGTTAAGTAGCATTCGAACCACTTCACTACCTCAGGAGATGCGCCAATGTGTCTTAGCTTGTTAAGCAATGTTGGGTGATGTTCGCTATCAAATGCCTTCAATAAATCTAATAGTATAAGTGCAGTTACAGATTTCTGGTCCATAGCTTCCAATATGAATATGATATCATCAACCAAAACGTTCAAAGTTTCCGAGGAATGATATCTTCTGTTACCGCTTTGATGCGATTTCCGACATTCATTATGGAACAAAAATGTTGTAAATTGGCATAAAACGACCTTCTCGCAAATTTTTGACACAACTATAAGTAAGGAAAGGGGACGATTGTTGGATGGCAGTTCATGATCACCCTCCTTTATTAGTGGAATAACTTCTGCCTCGTTCCAAGATTGTGGGAACTCAGAAGACGTCAGTGAACCACTAATAATATCTGTTAATGGTCCGAGGATGACTGGTAAGCAGTCCTTAATAATGCACATGCTTACTTTATCTTTGCCTGGAGCCTTGTTGGTGGGCATGGACATTATAATGTTTTTAACTTCAGAACAGGAGACAGGGTCAAAATTAAACATCTCAGATTCGTACACAGCGTAATTTCTATTAAGCGCTGTAGTGGGTGGAGTATCAGGGTAAATATTATAATCTTGTAATAATTGAGATGCTGCTATGGCTGTGTTCTCCCCAACAGAAGAAAAAAAGTGGTTGAACTCTTCAGCAACTATCTTTGAGTCTTTGCTATAGACGACCGTCTCTTTTTCTTTGTAAGCTACAGTATCTTTGATAATTTTCCATAAGGAAACCGTGTTGTTTTTATGCTTCATCACATTGTAGACATGATTTCTTTGTGCTTTATTGAGTTCGGTCTTAACAGCGTTACGAGCTGCTTTGAAGTTGCACCAATCGCTGTGGTTTCGTGTCTTGAGAAAAAGGCCGTGTAGTCGATCTCACTTGCCCATTAGTTCTTTTACTTCAGGTGTCACAAAAGGGCACGGTCTATCTCTGACTTTTAGAGTCTTTATTGGGGCATGAGAATCGAGGGTGGTCTGAAGTACGTCATCGAAAATTTTGAGTTTTTCATTAATATCATTGACCAAAAAGACGGAAACAAGGCGTTCAGATTTAGATGCGAGATCAGCGGCAAATAATTCGGGATCGTAGTTCCTATATCTGCGAACTGTAATGTGGGAGAACTGACCAAAATTACGTCAATCAAAGATTGGCTAATGTCTGTGATGCGGGTTGGAGGTTCGATAATTTGTTTGAGATTGAGTTCTGACGTCATTTCGGTAGGTTACGTCATTTCGGTTATCTTAACGGACAGCAAGCCCTGTGTACAGGCCTATGAAAAGCTTTGTCGTGGTGAATTCTCCGCAAGCCCAAGGGTGTCAACGTTTCTGTCTGCCGTAAGCCGATACCAGGCGTCTGTTAGACATGTATCTGGCTCTGCTATTTTCCCCTCTGACTTTGCAAGTCGCAACGCCGCACTGTGTGAAGATGAGGCATGTCAAATTTGCTCATTTACGAAACAGACCCAAGACTCTGTTATCAGACGAGCATCGGTACAGGACATATTAGCTGGTGTAGGGCGACTTCCGTTCACTAGCCGAGCCACTTGGGGGACCATACAAGCTGAATGTCCCGAATTACGACGCACTCGCGCCCACCTACTACAAGGAACACGCCCATCGAAGAAACTCACAAACGTTACGGATGTAAAAATATACCTCCTTGTTGCTACCATTGCCAAAGACGGCTTGCTGGTTGTTAAACGAAATGAACCACTCGTGCCAAGCCGGGAATGTATTATTGTCCCTCGGCAAGTACGAGAAGGTTTGCTGACGACTCTACATATTCGTCTCAGCCATCCGTCCAGCCATCAGCTTAAAGTCGTTGTAAAACGTTATTTGTTTGCCTTGGACATGGACAAAGTTGTTAATCGTGTAAGTGAAGGTTGTCACCATTGCGCCGCATTACGAAAGACCCCAACAGCACGTATAGAACAGTCGTCCTGCTCTCCACCAAGTACTGTTGGTGTGGCATTTGCTGCCGATATCGCCAAACGTTCCAAACAACTGATCCTGGTATTGCGAGAGTGTGTAACCTCACTCACAGCTACAACTCTTCTCGAAAACGAACGCCATGACACGTTTCATGATGCCCTAATCCGTCTGTGTGTCCCAATAAGACCATTAGATGGACCCATAGCAGTCAGTGAACTGATCCAGCACCCCGATTCAAAGCTCTTGCAGACGATGATACTCTGAAACAGCACAGGATTTCATTAGAAATAGGTCATGCGAATAACCTCAACAAGAATCCTGTTGCAGAAAGAGCTGTACAAGAAGAGGTAAGTGAGTTTCTCCATCGTGATCCATTAGGTGGCCCAGTTTCGCATGTTACGCTTGCGGTAGCCACAGCCAACCTCAACTCGCGTATTCGAACACGCGGTTTATCAGCTAGGGAAATGTGGTCCCAGCGCGATCAGTTTTCAAACGAACAGATACAGTACCTCTTCATGATCAGGACATTATCCTGAAACAGAACGAACAACGCATAAGCAACCATGCCCATAGTGAAAAATCAAAGGCCCCAGTTGCAGAATTTCGTACCACCGAACATATGACCGTCGGTGATTTAATGTACCTATACTCAGATCGCAACAAGACAAGAGCACGAGCGCCACCAAGTATTCCAACAGCGATTTCTACGCCGCCTAACCAAACTTCACACTGTAACGAATCTAGTGTTAATGCCAATGCCTATACTACGAACGGAGTAATTTCGAAGATTAGCCCCATACAGAAGATGAGTCAAGGGGGAATCAATATGTTAATGGACCGGGTGAAAAATGTGCCTCTGCGTAGGTTCAGCAGATAACGACGTCCGACAGAACGTTTCGGTGACTATGTGATGGACAAATAGCTAAGAATATCTGATCATACATTTTAATTAGTTATGTAATTTTTTATACTTAACTTTTGTGATAAAATAGGAAAAAGAGAAGTTACGCTAGTATTACATGACGTATTGCCTTTGATATGCGACCGCGAGTGACGGTGACGTTTATATAGTCTAGCGCATGTTTTGTTTACTTGTATTAAGTTTGCTTCTTGAATGAAAAAGTTACCTTTTGTTTAAATATATTTCTATCTATGGATTGTGTGCATGACTTATCGTCCAATTAACTGGCGCTGGCTATCTTACATTTCAATGAAAATGTTTGGAGACTAAAAAATTGGCAAAGGATGGCACCACATACGTAAATGTTACATACCCCAAATACAAAAATGGTGGTGATGTTGCCCGAGATTTCGCTGTTGCTGCAATGCTGCAACTTATGGTATGTAATTTTTGGGACCCATAATATTGTAATTTCTATTATCTAGTATACTAAGGTATGTTTCGGACATGCTGGGAAAATTGAAGGTCCCACGATAGAAAACAAGGGGAAATCTGTATTTCACATTATTTTCATTTTTTGCTTAAGTTATCTCATGTTTTGTCATTTAGTTTATGTTTGCAGTATCAAAGAAAAACCAAACCTCAATGACCAAAGAAGAACGGAAGAAAATCAAGGACACATACAAGGATAGAGTTCCTGAACCCTTGACAAGCCAGTTTTTAGAAAAGACCCCAAGCAGTGAAGCAACAAAATGCTACAGGGAGCGAAGAGCGAAAACTGCCGAATTCTTTCTATCAGGTAAGTGAGAAACCATAACTACCAACACCTCAAAAATTGTCGCATAATAAATGCAATCAATAACCAAGTTTCTCCTGTTGTTATAATCTCCTCACATTTGATCATTTTTAGTTTCAGAACAAACATCATTGATCGAGGCAGAAAAATGAAAGTCGACGGCAAATCTACCAACCTCGTACCCAGGGTCTTACGTATGGGAAAGATCCTGGTTGGGGCTGGTCACGTGATTTTACAAAAATACATTGACTAAGGGGGGAGGGCAGAGTATCAAATTGTATGCTTCCACAAAAAACGTTACACTTCCATTACAAGGAGTGGATCAGAGTGATCTAAATTATATTTCGTCATTTTTGCGATACATGTTTCGAAATGTCTGCTAATTTTTCTGTTTGCTTTTTAATTACAAATTAAAACATTTTAAAATGTTGTCATCAGTCAAGTAAACAAAGCTAGAAAATCGCATGCTTTGAAGATGTTTCGTATCAAATCTGTCACTATGGTCAGTTGACAGTTGTTTATACTTTTTTTATATTTCTAATAATTCTATAAAAAATATGCCATTAGATTTGTTAATTGTTGCTTGAAAGTGTTGATAGGCTTTGGATCGATTTACTTGAAATTGCCGGTACGCGTCTTTTTTTGTTGAAGGTTGATAATTTTCAAAAGTAACTATATCACGAGTTTGTAAGACAATCTGAGACATTTGGCCTCTAGCTAAACAGATAGAATGCTTTCTTTACAGGTAATAAAACTAAAACAGGAAAACTGTCTGTGATTTATCTTTGAATGTAGTTCATCGTTTTTATTGTAAACTTTAGGAAAGTGGGTATATAGAACGTAGTAAAGTACAAAAATTCTGAGGTGAATGTAAAAAATCTTCAGCCTCGGGACTCAATGCCAATGTGGCAATACGCATACATGCGCTGTCCGTTTTGCGGCAGATAGTAGCCTCCATGCATGAATCAAGCAAATTTTTCTGATATACACAAATGACATTTATTACGAATATATATAGCTAAATACATCCCTTAAATGGATAAGCACAGACATACGGCCAGCATGCTTTTATAATTTATATAGCCTAAATCCGCATAATATTATACTTTACAAAATAAAAATCCTTATTTATATTATTATAAAGAATATCGGTCACAGTAATGGCAATGTCACAATTCAAGGCTGTTTATCAAATTTATATTTATTATGCGGTGTCTATTATTGACTATTGTCTATAAATATAACTGATATCAGAGAAACAGGCTGAGTCTCTGTGGCTGAGTTATATACCGTATAATTAGTACGTACACACTGTACTTGTTATTCCTTTGAGTAGTTGGCTATTGTGGTATTATTTTACCGTGGATTTGATAACATATAATACTTCGACATATTTCTTGATCGTTGAATTTCAGTGAAGCCAATGCAGGAAGTTATACACCACGCGGTCTTTAATATTGTTACAAAGTTACAAAGTTACAATTGGCGATATTTCGGAAATCATAAGATCCCTCTGGTCGTTATTAAATAAATCCTTTGGGTCGAGTATCTGGATAGACTGGTCAACATGGAAATATATTATCTTGTAGGCCTATGTTTACCGCGGCGTGTGACTTGTGTCCGTACGGCGTAGTATATATATATATATATTGTATTGAAGTGTATAAACTATAGACCACCGTCTTAATATTAAACGCTTTGAAGTTTAGTTTGATAGTTTGATAGTTTAATAAAATCGCACTTTTTGCAGTAAAGTTACTGAATTACAAGGTGATTACAAGTGTAAAATAGAGGTATAAATATATACATGAATTAAGATTATAGGAAATCTAACAACAATAGAAATAACTAATCATTTACTATAAGACTACTAGCTATTAAGAAGGAGTTTTTAAATCGTTCGGTTTTGAACTTCGAAACATCAACTGTCCTTTCATTCCTTAGATTATAAAAAGGTATTTTCTTACTTATAGATATAAGATTAAAAAGTTTATGATTAGGGTTCGCCAAGATTTTATTAAAAAAGTTCTCACAAGATTTATTTCTTCTCCCTCGGAATGTTGATAGTCCGCTCATAACAAGGAATCTTCGTACTTAAATCCTGGGTGCGCAGTTGAGAGTGCACGCTTTTGAATTCGTTCGATATCGTCATTAAGATACGTTGGCAAGGAATAATTGAACACATTTGAAGCATATTCAAGGACCGGTCGAACACATGTCGTATAAAACTGTAACTTTATTCGCATACAGTATGGTGAGCAGATCAGGCGAGGAAGTCCATCGTCACATAAAGGTTTGCAACGGTAGATTGTTTCGGACATAACAAGCAATTGGAAATTAGCTCTGTTGTACAAGTTCTTTAAATACTTGGCTTCGCAAACACTTGACAAAGCGGTCGACATGTATTGGATGGCACACTACAGGATTTGTATAACTTTTAGGGAGTTTCTTTCACATTATAAGCGCTCGAGGTTACAATATCTTTTTGGAAACGATAAAAGTGTGCTGATAGGCGTGCCTTCGCTTTTGTTTATTTTTACATAATTATGACAACATCGGCAATAATTCCCTTGCCACTCCTCCCTGAATGTTTTTAGAACGCTAATTGAAAACACCCCAGATTTTGGGGTGTCACGTGACCAGCTCCAACCAGGGTCCGAGGTTGCAGATCTACCACCACCAAAAAGGAAAGCAAGACAATGCTCAATATGTTGAACTATGAACATTTACCTACATATTTTCCTCATTCTGACAAAATTTAGTTGTAATATAGTGTGTCATGTATAGTGTATGTTGTTGTGTTTTGTAACTTTGTAACAGATATGCTATAATTTCTTTTCCTCCGCCAGATCATAGCGAATAATAGTATTCTGGCCTCTAGCCAATTTTAATCCAAAAAGATTATTTCTAGGGGCCAGTATCCTTTAATATTACTTTAATTCATCTTCTATATTTTCTTAAAAAAAATTGTAATTACTTATGTCAATCAAGGGAAAAGATAAATTGTTGTTGTTGTTGTTGTTGTTGTTGTTGTTGTTGTTGTTGCTGTTGCTGTTGTCAAAATGCAAAGCACCAATGAAAGGCCATTCACATTGTCCTTGATGTTATTATATTGTAAAATCAATAGTCTGAATGGGTATTCCAGAAATTATCCACACCCCTTCTCCAGGGAAATTTCTGCTGTCCATGCATGGGCTAAGGTGGGAAATCTACTTCTGATAAATTTTAAAATGCATCAAGGCATCCAAAGGGAGGAAGTGTAACTCCAATTTTTTTGTGTGGAAGTGATGAGGTGTGGATGTTTCTAGAATAACCCAACAGAATATGAACAGAATTATGCCATGCTCCCCATAGCTGTGAATTTGAATGGAATGTAAAGCATCATTTACTGTACAAAACCAACCCAGGTTTAACAGCTTCAATCTGGTTTGGATATTTTATGCTGTATTTTTTGGCTGTTGATTTGTGTAAAACTACCTGTTTCCCCGGCCCACCCTTAAAACTTCCAGGCGAAGAGCCATTGCTCGAAACGTTGAATGTCTTATTGTATTTCCGGGTGATTTTATCCCCGTCACCCGAATCAACCTGGTGTACTTTAATTAGCTGCGGTTAGTTTAGTAATCTGTAAACATCCATAACCTGGGTATACCGGTATAGTTGGCACACTATTCTGGAAAAGTGCTCAATCTAACCCAGGTTCAACCCTAGATGGGTATATCTGGCTAAAATTTAAACCGTATGAAGCAGCTAAGTTTGGTAGTGTGCAAAAAAACTGTTTACTTTCTAATTATGGGAAACTTTGTCTCTTGATCATATATTTTACTCAGGAAAGAGGTGAACGTATATAGAATTTATTCATATTTGAAAAAAATATGTATGGACTGGTACATAAAGATAAAGTTAATTATTAATATTCTATTTATTGAAGCTATAGAAAAACATGTCATAGGCACTCCAGCTGTCTTTCTCTGCTCGTTCCTCTCCAGATATATAACCCTTAGCGTCACCTGTAGGCCTAGGGAATGTAGTCCTTATACGATGATAGATGCATGGTGACAAGGGTCTTGTGTTGTCCCAACCCATCATTCCAAATAACCATCTTGCCAGCCAGCGATATGATACAGCTCTCAGGAATCTATAACAAACTCACAGTAATCTTTACGAAAAGCAGAAACGATACTTGCTTTACTATTGGTACTGGACAAAATTATTTTGAACTAAGTTGATTTACATACTTTTTATCTGCGCCATTTTTTGTTCGGTAGCAGGTACCATTCTTGTCCCTTAAAAGAGGTCCAACTTCGCGTAGAACCGACTCGTTAATTGGTCGTGGCATTAAAGTCTGGATGAGCAAGGATACACTCAACATCCTTGCCAATCCAAGTAAATTTTCCACTTGCTTCTACAATCTCTTTACATCACGATACTCACGAGCACTGACCAGGTCCTGATCAGCACAGTTGCCAAACGAGAACTTACAAGTATCAAATAATACGGCAAATTAGCATAAAATCAGCATTAAAATCATAATAAGGTGGATTTGTAATATTTTTAGAACTTACCAATTAGCTAAAGGAATAACCTTTTCGAAACGCTTCTCCAATATCGAGGGTAGAATGGAATCTTCGACCTATTCCCCACCAGAAGATTCACTATCATCTGTGCTCGCCAATGGTTCTCTTTGGTAGGGTTCAAAACTGCTCTTTACGTTTCAATTTTCCTCTAAATCGCTCTCAGTTAAGCTATTACACTCTAAACTAGAGTAACTTAACGAATCGTCGCTCTGCGACATAACAAAAGTTAAATTCCAACAATACAACCAGCCTCTTTCACTGTTTATAAGAAAACTAGAAATACATGCATGCAGCAACCCCTCACCCATATTTTCCAAACATTGATGTAACATGAAGTATTACGCCCGTATTCTAAAAGCTCACTCACACTCACACTCAATGAGTGGAGGTTCAATCTGAGCTTCTTTTGAGTGTCAATGCTGTTTTTGAATAGCTGGAGGGTTAGTGTCGTACCTTACTATGTGACTACTCACCCGCCGGCTATTCAAAAACAGCATTGACACTCAAAAGAAGCTCAGATTGAACCTCCACTCATTGAGTGTGAGTGTGAGTGAGCTTTTAGAATACGGGCGTTAGTAATTGATCAACAGACGCATGTTCGCCTTTACGTCAGTGTTGCCATGGCAACACGATAAATTTAATTTTTATATTTATACTTTTGTACAACACGGCAAAAATAGACGAAAGATTATTGCTTTTAACTATATAACAATGAATTTCCGAAATGTGTACTGTAGGTATGTTGTTCTGGATTTTGTGAGCTTTGATTTAATTAATGTAAAATCTAACCTTAATCGCTTCGTAAAATGTCTTGAAATGTTAATTTTAATAACTAAACTGCTCTTGCCGATAAACTGTTGACTGGCCTTGAGTAATTTCAGTTACGTCTTCAAATTAATTTGCTCTCCTTTACATTTACCATTGAAAACAGCAGTGCATGTTTTAAGCAATAAATTATTAAAGCAACAAAATTCATAAACACTAAACATTCAAAGCAAACTTGCCCTATATTTCACGATTTTCCACAGTAAATCAATCCTTCTCATTTTTTCAAACAAAATTTGCTTCAAGGCTCATTGTGTGAAACGTGATTTTCCAAATATAAGCTTTTGAAAATTGAAATCTTGCTTTAATATCCTCAGTGTGCTTACCCCACTCCCGGCAAACAGCATATATTTGAGAGATCAGTGAGGAGCTCCACCCTTGGATCATAGCCATGCGCCTACGATATTTGATGAACTTTAGACTTCGCTAGTGCGTTCTTTCCCCGGGTGTAAATAGCCGGGCGGAATTAGTACCCTCGCCCGGGCTAACGCCTGGAACGACGCTCCGCGCCGTTGGTTCGGGGATAAAACATGTGTGTACAACCAGTGACGTCACGCGCTGTGTTTACTCGGGTCCAGACCCCGAGACAATAAAATACTTAAATTACTGACATTCGTGACTTTATTACTCGACTTTAAAAAATCGCTGGGCAAAAATAAACTAGCGGATGATATTCAGCATAGTTTAAACTATAAAAGGAGCACAATTGTGGAAAAATGTTTTAGCAATTTCATAAATACTTTAAGAGAATCAGTAGAGAATCAGGAATCTATCATATGATGGCGACTGGTCAGACGTCTGTTCAGGCGGCTGATCAATTGAGAATCAGGAATCTATCAATAGAGAATCAGGAATCTATCATATGATGGCGACCGGTCAGACGTCTGTTCAGGCGGCTGATCAATTTTCTAGTAATTCTGCAACGTTAAATCACACAAAGTTTAAATCCTTACGCAAGAACGATAGATTAATAAAGAAGGATGATGGTCAGTTACTTTGGGTTGGCGATTTCGAAGAATTAAAACGCTTATCCAAGGAAGTTTTACATCTCCCTGCAAAATGGAGATCGTAGGGAGGCGATGCTAAATTATATTCTGACGAAAACCTCACGCTTAAACGGTTGGGATCGAGCAGGGAAAAGCTACTAGTTGTAAGGACAAAAATTCGTGTATTTCGAATATCCTGAAAGAGGAAACGTCGATGAAAACCGCCGAAAAGTCTGTTTGTACCTACGAACACGTCGCCACCATGGCATCAACCGAAGCCACCGGTAACTCGCAGCAACATGAAACATGTGATAAATGTAACTCTTGCATTAAAAAGGAAATAACTGAAATAAACACTATTATCAAATAATTGGCAATAGATCAACGTGAAAATGAATACGAAACCGGGAAAGGCTCATCTGAAACGAAAGACGCTATGAAAAATATGTCAACATTGAATTACAAAATGGCAGACGAAATTGAAACACTTAAAACAGTGATCGAACAAATTACCAGCGAGAATAATCAAATGAAAATCATTCTAGAAATGAAACAAACTGAATGGATTGAGGTAGAAAAAAATAAGACATCTATAGTACGATCAAGTCAACATCTGTAACATCAACATCGAAAAGTTATGCTGCAGTGGTCTCAAATAGTTTTGAAACCCTTGTAGACAAACATGTTACGAATGAATCGTCCAGTGATGATTCAACTGAAGCGTCTGTGGAAAGTTGCAACTTGACTTGCCCACCTCGGAACATGAGTTCTGATCATACAATGAATCAACAACCAAACAAGAATGAAAATAATGTGTACTCCTGTGATATGTACTCCTAATTGGTGACTCCATGGTAAAACACATTTGTCAAGAAAAACTATCCTATGCAGCGAAAGTCAAGATTACTTGCAAGTCGTATCGCAACCTCGTTCCCAGGCTCTTTGCTCTTGGGAAGCAAAGACCCTGGTCGAGGCTGGTCACGTGACCCCGCAGATTCTGCGTGGTAAATTGAATTTATCTCAGGGAGGGGTGGTAGAGGAGTCTGTTTGTTGCGTTTGGAAAATTGCAATTTTATGTGTTATAGTTTCGGATGATAAAAATGTAATTTGCAACAAGAAATCGTGAAAGGAACAGTTTTAAATTCGTATTCATCAAGACACAACTTCCTGCTATATCGAATGTCATCAATTATAAGTGTTGCGGTACATTTCAAGCGAGAAGCTGGATCATATTTCACTTCCAAGGACTCCACACGCGCCTGGCTTGCGAAGCTGAGCACGCATCGCCGTATAAACATATATGTCTTCCCAATTCTATACCGACTGATCGATCAAACGATACTAAATCAACGATATGGTTGTTTATGGTTGAAGTGTATCCTGTCCGATATTCAACAAAGCCAAAGGATTTATTCTATAATGGAAGATTTCCCAAACATCGCTAACTGTATGTAAACAATAGTGCTATCTTGTCTGTGAAAGCACAGGATTAATTAAAACCCGTTTTGGACTGTAAAATTCCTTTCATTTACATTGCTGAAACTCAACGATCAAGAATGATTATGTCGAAGACTCGAAGTATAGCTATCTGTCATCAGACGAACGTCAAGGCAAGACTCCACTGTGTGTTTCCGTGCGTGCGGTACATATATTAAACTTGAATAATGAATATTTAGGACGATATATGCACAGACACTGGTACTGTACTTCATAGTAAATTATTTCATATTTTGTGTACTACAGTAATTTACAGCAGGTACATTATAGACTTTATAAAGACCTTTCATTGCCATTGCCCATTCAGGGCTTTATATTTGAAGAATAACCCGACAGCTTCTTTCGACTTGTATAATGCTGCTGTGAGTCATCAATATTTAAATCAACTTTAAATAATCTTTATCGTATACTGTACAAATGACATTTTAGCAGTTTCACCAAACCATACTAGAGGCAAACAACCTATCTATCAATGGAAACTTTAAAAGTCTTAAAAGGCTTATTAATTAAAACTCATTAATTAAGTAATTCTATGAGCTGGACTTATATAGCTGAGCGCATAAATACAGTTTATGAATTATGTATATATATCCCTGATAAAACGTAGGGACACTTTATACCAGATATAATAAAAAATACTTTGCTAAACCTTTTCGGCTATCATTCCTTTGCATTCAAGGGGCGAGGGTGAATGGCTATATAATTCATATCGGAGATTCTGTGCAATCTGATTTTGGCTTCAACAAACAGATACTCGTGCAGACAAAAAAGGAAATGCACACAGTTGTCAATTGTCGTATAATTCTTTACTGTCGATCCCAAACAATTTTGTACGCCAACATTCCTTCCTACCTGGTGTTGAATATAAACGATGATAACCTTTGTAAAAAAATCTAGAGCACTATGTCTATAAACAGTTTTAGAATCAATAGAATGGACATTCAATGTCTATTTGGCTAGTGTCCAAATATGTAAAGTTTGCTGTAGGACCAGCAAGGCGCAGCGCCTACGACCTACACAGTCGCTTTTGAGACCTCTATTTAACAAAATTTATACCGTTTCCATATGACAACAATTCAATGGCACATTATAAGAATATTATACGTATCTGAACCAGAGCCAGATACATAAACATACGCGTGAAATGAAACTGCGCCCGAACCCCGAGACAATAAAAGGGAAAATATTTCCAAGTATATACAATCATACGTTTTCGTTGCTTGATTTTCTGACTTGTTTGTTGCTATAAGAATCTACAGTTTAACATGTTTGTATAATTTAAAAGCAAACAGAAACCAATTTAGCAAGTATTTTGAAGTATATATGATTCTCAAAGATGATTGTATAGAACGGTCACTCCTTGCAATGGAAGTGTGAGGTGCGGAAGTGGAAACATGTAATTTGATACTTTTCCATCCCCCTCTTAGGTCATCAATTTTCTATGGGTCACGTGACCAGCCCCGACCAGGGTCTTTGCTTCCCAAGAGCAAAGAGCCTGGGAACGAGGTTGGTCGTATCGAGGTGCGAGGATCAAAGAAGTACACAAGAATCTGCAAATAGGTTGTGGTGAAGAAAGAAAATCAAAGTTGCACAGCATCATTTTTCATGTGGGAACAAATGGCATAGTGTCTGATGATGTGAATACGTCAGTTAAAGAAATGGAAGAGGTCATTGTAGAAGCAAAGCTACACGCACATAATGTTGCCATATCAAGTGTGGTAAAGAGGTATGACAATAAGGTACCTAATTCACGGGTAGCTCACTCTAATAATTTAGTGCGTGATTTGTGCAAGACGCATAAAATAACATATATCGATAATGATAACATTGATAAATCCTACCTAAATACAGATCAAATCTTCACCTTAACTATAATGGTGATAAACCTCTTGGAAAATCACTATGTTCCTACCTACGATCGATGAAATCTGGAATGAGCTATACTCCAGATAGTCATTATTTTCGTCAAAGCAGACGATCAATGGGTCGCCCGAAGAACTGGATAACATGTTTTATCATACCTGGCTAACATTGCCAGAATGTTTCAACAGTAGATAACAGTTTTTCACTTCACAAAACAAGCATGAGTAGTGATTTATCCAATATATAAAATTAATTGTATACCAAAGCAGCGTGTATTTAAAATGGCATTTCTAAACATAGTAAGTTTGCCAAAACGATTTGATGAAATAAATTTCACTATGTCGAACAAATTATTTGACATATTTTCCTTTAGTGAAACCAGACTTGACTTAACAATAACTGATATGATAAATATAGATGGTTATGATGTTATTAGAAAAGATAGAGATCGAAATGGTGGCGGTGTCCTTCAAACTCCATAAATTATCAAACTAGACATGACCTAATACCACCAGATCTAGAAGCTATCCCTTGAAATATCCAAACCATATAGCCGACCACTTGTGGTTGTCTCAGTTTATAGACTGCCAGATGCATCAGATGATTTTTTACCAGTTTTGAAAATTTATAGCAAACTATTGATAATGAAAATAAAGAAATCTTTATCCTAGGTGATTTTAACTGTGACCTGCTTAAGCCCAATCCCAGCGACCCAACAAATAAATTAAATTAAGGTATCTTTTGGAAATTTATCAATTAACTCAATTAATTGATGAAGCAACGCGAATCACAGACACATCATCTACACTTATTGATGACTTTATTACAAATGAACCTGAAAAAAATTCTAATGTGGTGTGATTCATACTGGAATCAGTGACCACAGTCTCATTTATGCCATTAGGAAGATTAATACAAACCATAAGAATAAAGAAAATATTATTGAAATTAGGAATATGAAAAACTTCAATGAAAACAAGTTTTTGCATGATCCTAAACTCCAATCTTGGGAGAATGTCCACTTTTTTGCAGACAATCCCAACAGTATGTGGCAAATTTGGAAAGAGCTATTTTTACAGGTTCTAGATAAACATGCCCCTCTTCAAAGTAAAAAGATAAAATCTAAAAAGCTACCTTGGATTACTGATCATATAAAACAAATGATAAGCACAAGGGATAAATTGAAAAGAAAAGCAATCATAACAAAACTTGAGTCCCATTGGGAAAACTATAAAATGGCCAGGACAGAAACAAATACTCAGTTAAGAGTAGCCAAAAATGAGTATTACACCAATAAAATTTCTTGTGAGAGCCAGAATCCGAAAACTGCTTGGAAGACAATTAATAGCGGTTTAATTGGAAAGCAAAACAGATCTACTAAAGTGAATGAACTAAATATAGATAATGTAAAACTAACATACCCTGAAGACATAGCAAAGGGTTTCAATGATTACTTTGCAAATATTGGTTATATAATCAACTATGAGTATCTGTCGCTAAATAACCTCTCAGAACATCAGTTTGGTTTCCAAAAGTTTCAGTTGACTGCGTCAGCCTTACTTGATTGTACAAACGATTGGAATTTAAGCATGGATCGAAAATGGTTTAATTTGGCTGTATATTGATAGACTTAAAAAAGGCATTCGACACTGTTAACCACGACATCTTATTGGAAAAGCTATTACTATTTGGAATTACTGGCAGTGCGTTTCAACTCCTGAAATCATATTTACCCGATCGTACACAAAAATGTGAAATAAACGGCTCTACTTCTAAAGAAAATATTGTGAAATGCGGCGTACCCTAAGGCTCCATATTGGAACCATTATTCTTTCTGCTATATATTAACGATCTACCATCTTGTCTAAATGAAACTAGACCCCGGATGTTTGCTGACGACACAAATATTGCAGCATTTGGAAAGTGCATGAATGGTATTGAATCTGCAGTAAATTTGGATTTAGAAGGACTTCGAAAGTGGCTTATGCTTATGGCAAACAAACTGAGCTTAAACGAAGCGAAAACTGAATTTCAATTAATTGGCGCTATAAACATATGCTTAAAAAAGTTAGTGATTACCAGCCAGTAATTACTATTCTAGATAAACTAATAAAGCAACTTTTCCATGCAAAACTCTTGGAGTTACTGTTGACGAAAACCTTTCTTGGAAAAGTAACACTAAGAGTGCATGAAGTAAAATATCATCAGGGATATATGCTCTCAAACAAATTAAAAAGTTTGTTGATCAAAAAACACTCATATTGGTATACAATGCTTTGATCCAACCCTATTTCAGTTACTGTTGTGAAGTATGGGATGTATTTGGCGAAACCCAATGTAAACTTCTGCAAAAACTTCAAAACAGAGCAGCTCGCGTCATAGCAAGTGTACCGAACGATGTTGACCAGCAAACTGTATTGGATTTATTAGGATGGGAAACATTAAAAGAACAACGATTAAAAACGAAAGCGAAAACGATGTTTAAGATACTTCATAATATGAACCAAATTGCCTCAAAGATATATTTATTTTCAAAAATGAAATATTAAATCATAATCTTCGTGACAGCTCAACCACATTACGGTTGCGAAAGCCACGTTCGAACGGTTTGAAAAAGAGTTTCATGTATGTCCGAGCTTTCATATGGAACTCTTTGCCAGAAATTATTGGAGAAAGCAAAAAGCTATCAATTTTCGAAAGGAAAATTATTTCACATGTATGCATATATATTTCTTACTATACTTTTAACTTTTTTGTAAATTTACTTTTGTTCACACGCCCATTGTAGAAACCAGCTTTAGCTGACAATGTTAGCGTGGTTAAATAAAGTTTATCATCATCATCTTAGGAACGAAGTCGTAGATTTTATTAAGTCCTCATAGATTTTATTAAGTCGTTATTTTTCCAGCTGACACGAATTTTTAATAAAGAATTTTGTGTGGATAAATATATCGTACCACCTTAAGTCTTAAATTCAAACGATCGTGAGGGCAACTACTCCCACCTTCAATTAAAAAGAGTGATGAGGAACGAAGAAGGAACAAATTTAAAGGGTATGAGCAACAAAAAAATTTATTGTTTCATTTGAAAGAGCATGAAAAAATAAGCCGATTGGCCGTTTAATGCTCTATTCTATCTCATCTAGTTCCGAAATTATACTAAAAAATGGGCAAAATATAAATTGCTGATTCAGCACAACGTGTGATGTCATTAGTTGGGTAAGTATGTTGAATGAATACTAAACTGAAGCATAGCTCAGTTATTACGTGCCCAAATCAAATGAAATTTTGCATCCTGATTGTACATGATGAGACGCATTGAAAAACACTTCTAATTTTATTGCCAAAGTAACAATGTCGTTCCCAGGCCCCTTGCGCCAATTTTATAAAACAGCTTTATTCATGGTATATAAGAATAAAATAATATCAGAAGTATGTGTACCATACCTATGCATGCCAAAAGTTTACTTGCATGATAATAATTCAAAAATGACATATACATAGATAAATGCAACTAGTTATTCAAAATCAGTGTAAGGGGCCTGGGAACGACTGTGTTGCCTTGACAACAAAAGGAGAAGTATTTTCTCGTGCGTCTCATCATGTACTATCTGTATGCAAAATTTCATTTGATTTGAGCCAATAATAACTGAGCTATGCTTCAGTTTACTATTCAAATTGGTCAAACACGCCACGGAAGCTGATTAACTAATGGCATTTGAGTAATTAACGTTGTTTTATGAATAAATAATGATGTACAATGCATAAAACCCTAGTTTACAGGTTGTAACTGCTCTTTCTGTGCTGATCGCCAAGACAGAGAAGTGCAAGATAAAGAAATTTACAGACTTTACAGTATGGCTGAACGCCTGTTCCACCTCCTTGCACGTTTACAAGAAGCGGTACTTGCGAATTAATGCTGTTGCCCAACCGATTGATCTTGATTCCGCTCCGCCTCAGAATGAACCAGTTTCGCCGGTGAATGATCCAATTGAAAATGAACAGCTTCAGGCAACAAACTTGGACTTGGACGTGATTCTTTTATTCATATTGGTATTTGTCTGTATTGTAGCTTGTGTTTTGCGGGTCTAGTTAAGATTTTTGCCCTTTCGGTGTGGCGAAGTTATTTTCCGTTGTATAACCCATGCATGCATGGTTCACTCGTGGGCGGCTGATCGAAAAATACGGCCGCCTCTTTTCTGTGTGTGTTTAAGGATCGTTTACACTTGTGGTTTTAGTTACAGTTCTGTTGTATGTGATACGTTATATCTTCATTTGATGTGTATTTCGGTCATTGTGCGGGGTTATTTGCCGTCAAGTTCGCTTTCGTTTATTTAGTTCAGTTGAGATTGCGACGCATGAATGATTCCCGTTAATGTTCTACGCGAGCGGGTCGTGTATTTCGCAAGATTGATTTGTTGAAAAGAAAAATAGCTAGGCTATAGTGATTACCTTTCGCCTTTAATAAACAGGTTATTGGGTATTATTGTGTTTTCGTATGGTATGGTACGGGGGCGAATTGCACTGCATGATTGATTAACTCCGACATTTCGTAGTTTATTGCATTTGCTTGAGCGAAAGAGGACCACTGTGTTTGCCGTATGACCGAAGTGCATCTCGGAATACAAAATTGCTTGCTTGCGACCGAGCACAAATCCAACTATGGATTTAGCAGTTGCCAATGTGTTTGGCGTATGAAAGAAGTTCATCTCGCAATTGCATGATTGCTTGAGACCGAGCACGAGTAGCTACTTAATTTGGATTTTAACCAACGTTGCCAATGTGTTTGGCGTATGAGAGAGGTGCATCTCGCAATGAATGATTGCTTGAGACCGAGCACGGGTAGCTACTGAATTTGGATTTTAAACAACGTTGCCAATGGGTTTGGCGTATGAGACGTGCATCTCGCAATGCTAGATTGCTTGAGACCGGGCACGAGTAGCTGCTGAATTTGGATTTTAAACAAAGTTGCTAATGTGTTTGGCGTATGAAAGACGTGCATCTCGCAATGCTAGATTGCTTGAGACCCGGCACGAGTGGCTACTGAATTTGGATTTTAAACAAAGTTGCCAATGGGTTTGGCGTATGAGAGAAGTGCATCTCGTAATGCTAGATTGCTTGAGACCGAGCACGGGTAGCTACTGAATTTGGATTTTAAACGTTGCCAATGGGTTTGACGTATGAGAGAAGTGCATCTCGCAATGCCAGATTGCTTGAGACCGAGCACGAGTAGCCACTGAATTTGGATTTTAAACAAAGTTGCCAATGTGTTTGGCGTATGAGAGAGGTGCATCTCGCAATGCATGATTGCTTGAGACCGAGCACGGGTAGCTACTGAATTTGGATTTTAAACAACGTTGCCAATGGGTTTGGCGTGTGAGAGACGTGCATCTCGCAATGCTAGATTGCTTGAAACCGGGCACGAGTAGCTACTGAATTTGGATTTTAAACAAAGTTGCCAATGTGTTTGGCGTATGAGAGAAGTGCATCTCGCAATGCTAGATTGCTTCAGGGGCGGATCCAGGATTTTTCGTACGTTAGTCAAAGTTTTCGGATGTACAATCTAGTTTGTGGGTGGCGAATGCGCGAAGCACCTAGGGGGGTCTGTTCCCCAGGAATTTTTATATTTTTAAACCTCCGAAACGCAATTTGCATCACTCTGAAAGCAGCTTCAACAAAAAATTAACTTCATGAAATGGGAGATAATTATAGCAACTATCAGTCTGACTCTCACAACTCGCTCCTTAGGGAAAAGTAAAGGAGAAGTACTTGCAGAAATGTGATAATTGTGGAAGATGTTTCATTTTACCAAATTACGGGTTGCTATTATTATGTTTAACTAGCTCATGATAGTACTACACTCATTTTTGTTGCCTAATATATATATAGCCTTGTTGAGTCATTGATCACTTAGTAATCACTACAGTGTTATATTACTCAAATAAACATAAATAAAGTCTTAACATTCACCTATAAAACCTGACCTTTATATCCTATGTACACTGCATTAATGCATTTATATAGGTTATCCTCCATATTAACAGCCTTCTGAGTTCTGACGGACCTTCAACCGCAGAATTACTAATATGCAAATTTGTTGTGTAAATCAAAATTCATAGCTAAATCAAGATACGCGTATTCAAGTTACAATTTTACATATGCATGGAGCACATCGCTTATAGATATTGTTATGCTGTCTAAAACGAAATGAAATTTACATATCACATTAAGTTTACCTTATTGCACTTCAGAATAAAGATCTCCGCGCCAATACTTCTACTCAAACAATCGAACTGTAGTTCAGCTATTCGTGGCGCTTACGCCGCTTAGCGACTGCCCACTGAATGGAACTCTCCGATATTTAGCGTTGATTTTCCTCCCAAGATCAGCGCAACAGTCTTGTAAAACAGTTCAATCATTCACCGCAAATGCGGATTGAGCCGTTTCGTAAATACTACAAGGACTGGAGTCTGAAGCAGCAGACATTTCCGAATTTTCCGTAGATATCTTTAAATTGAATCTTTCGACAAAGCTACAACATGACACTTCGAATGAGCGCGCGCTCGGAAAGCCTTTACCACGCGTCAAATATTATTGATATTCCGACTAATGGAGCGCCCCTGACTTTTGTAAATCGGTCAGAACTCCCCCACAGATCAGTCAAAATCGCGAAAAAATGCTTGTTTCCTTGGCAATAAGCGTCTAGACCAATCAAAACACTGGATTTTGACTTTTTGACTGACCGACTTTGCGTATGTCAGCTGCTCATTGACTTGACTAAGCTCGTCGGCTCGGCCACTGTATGAAATTTGATCACTGGACTACAGTTCGATTAGAATGTTAATTGCTAGCGCTGTATGATAATAGATACTGGACTATTATAAGGTGTCGCTGCATGATAAAAAATAACTGGACTATTGGTCGAATATTTAAGACTTTAATTAAGTTTGCAATTTTTATGTTAGTCGCGTGACTGGTTTGACGACCCCTAGATCCGCCCCTACTGTCGCAGTGTGTGACGTCTGTTGCGCCGTTTGCCATTTGTTTTAGACTATTATTTGTATTCAATGATGTTTTATGGCCTTTGTATTTGGTGTTAGGTTTAGGTTTAATTCTGCGTATGACGCTTTGTTCAGAAGAACAATCGGCATCTCGAATAGCTTCGCCTTGATCATTGTATTGAATGTTAGTCGCTTCCTTAATTTCACATTTGTTTATGTGGGAAATTTTGTCTGTCTTATTTAGTTCTAGGGGATCAAGCGCAGGGTTCAACCACTCGTTTTGATCTTGATTGCTTTTTAAATTAACGCGTGATTGATTTGTATTTTCATCCAAGGCCGGGGGTTTTATAATCGATATTTCGACATTGTTTAACTGATTCAATGGAGGTTGTATTGGCGGCGAGGCAGTCTTACTCTCATTGTTCTCCGGGGAATTCTCATTCGTTGTTAATTTCTTTGGTAGGGGATTATCTAGTTTAGCTTCTAATGCATCAATTCTGCTTTGCATATTAGACAATTGGTCTCTGAGTTGATTGATCGATTCAGTGTTTTGGCTAGTATCTTTTTGGTTTATTGAGATACTGTTTGAAAGCTTAGATTGATTAATTACAACATCGAGTTTAACGCCTTCCAGATCCATAGACAAGTCATAATATTCAGAGCGAGATGAGTTTTCTAAGCGCCCTTGTTGAGACTAAGACTTGCCGTTAATTTTAAAGTTTATATATATTTATTATTAGCATGCATGACAAAATTACTCGATGCTGATTGGTTGAGAGGAGTACAATTATTTCATTAATTATTTATCTTCTGTAATCAGTGGCAAATACTGCAATTTCATTGGTTTACAGGAGTGCGATTTGAGCATTAATCGCACCTTTTCTGAGCTGTAATCGCACTCTTGTCTACAGCCAATGAAAATCAGTCTAGTATTTACACTAGCCAATCAGCACTCAGGATACAAACTTTGAATTTTATTTTCTTTATTGCTGTAAAAAATTTCAAAATGGAGGAATTCACAAATTTTGCCCTTTTAATTTTTAAATCAGCCCTCGAAAACCGTCAAAATTGAGGTCGGAAAAAAAATGCCGACCTAAATCTGACCTATCTCGGCATTTTTTAAAATCTGTTTCCATGTCTTGGAGCACTAGTAGCCTGCACTAGTAATCACGTATTTACGAATCATTGAAAAGTATAAATGTCACGAAGCCTTTTCTTTTAGAGTTTTACCTAAATTATATCATAAATATACCCGTTAATTCTTAAACCTTACACCAAAGTGCATCGAATTCTATAATCGCTGACTTTTTAACAACTATAAGAACCAAAAAGATTCTTACTTTGGCTGAATTAAGGTCGGCAAAACATTGCCGACATGGGAGGTTGATAGGTCGGCATTTTAATACTGAAGGTCGGCATTGCCGAATGCCGATCTCGTTTTCGAGGGTTGTTAAATTATATATTTTCTGACGAAAATGACCTACCTGTTCATCCAGCAGAAGACACCGAACTAGACACAATCCAATTCAGATGATTAATTGAACTAAAGAACTTCACTATTTTGAACACGTTATAAACATACAAACATGGCTTCCCAATTGTCATGTGGTTATACCGGAAATAATGCCCGGAAGTTAATAATATGTTAATTTGATTATATATGATAAATAATAATTCAAAATTGTACTATTTCACTAAGAATTGTCGTGACAAAAATTTAAAAATTATACTGAATTTCAACAAATTGTATTTTTCTGCTTTTCCCCCTTAAACAGTTTGATTACAGAAGATAAATAATTAATAAGTAATAGAACAAATTAAGTCGTACTATTAATGCCATAATCATACTCGTGATTAACAAATCAACCTCCCGCTACGCGGTCGGTTGATTTTGTAATCACTCGTATGATTATGGCATTAATAGCACTCCTATTCGTTCTATTACCATCATTAATTGTCTGCAGTACAATTAATGATTTTCCCAAAACAAACAAAATGGCGGAAAGGTATTTTAAAATGCGAAACGAAATTGCCCAATGCGAAATGAAATTACCGTGGAGGTACTAGATGAAAATACAAACAAAAGCACCAAATTTTGGTTGAAAGTCTGGCAGGACTGGACTTTGGCGAGATGATGTTGACATTGAGAAGTATCCAATTTTGTCATGCTAATAATAAACAAGTAATCATGCGATGTTGCTCGTACACTGCGGCTCGTTCAATTTTGGCAAAATTTCCAAACATCACTCGTACAATAATCCCTAATTGTACTCGCCATCGCATGATTACCTATGCTAATATATTGTAACCTCATCCCACAAGCGAAGTGTACATCAATTTTAACAGGTATAAAAGCGGGAGAAAAGCAAAGCTGAAACAAGGTCCGAATGGCAAGGGTTATCAATTGGAAATTCAGATTTAAAATGGTCACAATTTAGTACCCTAATAAAAAAACCTGACCTTGATTTTTTCTTTTGCCTTTCGGCGTGCTGATTTGTTTACCTTTGTAATTTTGAACATTTACACATCAAGGCAAACTCTTTAATATTTTGACCTTCTATGCATGACAAGGAGTCACTTGGTATTATTGAGCCAGTAGAAAGCCCAACATCTTGGGTGTCACGTATCGTCGTCGTCGTTGTAATAAACGTTTGACTTATTCATCAAAATTTACGACGATTTAAACGAAATATAACCTTAAATTTGTCTTTATTTTTAACCCTTGAAACCCTTCTTAAAACGAATACAAAACGTGACAACACACCACTTGCGCCCACAATCTATTAGAGTTAATGTTTTGAGGATACTTAATGTAAACTTAATGGAATGTAAACTTTACAAAGAGTTGGAAATGCATCAACTAGGTAGTAATCAGGATTCAACAAAATTCTCAGAGCTTCTATAGAAATGATGATTTATCCTTGTCCTTAGGTTCTTCAGCAGTTCCGTCGTCGCTTGATTCGCTGTCGGTTTCTTGCAAGCATTGATGCCCTTTGTAATGTTAAACAATACAATACAATACAATACAATACAATACAATACAATACAATACAATACAATACAATACAATACAATACAATACAATACAATACAATACAATACAATACAATACAATACAATACAATACAATACAATACAATACAGTACAATACAATACAATACAATACAATACAATACAATACAATACAATACAATACAATACAATACAATACAATACAATACAATACAATACAATACAATACAATACAATACAATACAATACAATACAATACAATGCAATACAATACAATACAATACAATACAATACAATACAATACAATACAATACAATACAATACAATACAATACAATACAATACAATACAATACAATACAATACAATACAATACAATACAATACAATACAATAAAGGTTTATTCACAATGAAACTGCAGCATGCAATTACAGTGAAAGAGGAAAAGGAAAATTTGAGGTTATCCCTATATTAAACTTTCTTAAATAAAATAATTGTTAAAAATTACTAATTAAAATTACAATTACAAATACCGTATTCACTCGTTTGAGCGCCGCGGCGCTCTTTAAATTTTCAGAGCTTCAGATGCGGCACTCATTCGGGGGCGGCGCTCAATCGGGGGCGGCGCTCTTTAAAAAATATTTTATTTGTGAATTATAACAAGAACTTTTAACAATAAAATAAACAAGTTTTAAATGTCTTTGTCACTAAATGTCGCCATTATGACGGCGGAAAGTTTTTACACTGTTTACAAGTTTACAAAATATCAATGTCACTGTCCTCTTCATGATTTGAGTCCAAGTGTTGCATCGTAACCATTGTTGGATATGCCTCCTCGACTTCAGAAGTCGTAAATTCGTCGCATTGAAAGGGATTCGATTATAAGCGCCGCATTTGAAAATAATTAGTGCGGCGCTCATTCAGGGGCGGCGCTCTTTAAGAAAATTTGATCTCAAATGCGGCGCTCATTCGGGGGCGGCGCTCAATCGGGGGTGGCGCTCAATCGAGTAAATACGGTATATGAATAAATTAGATCTTTAAATAGTCCTTCAGGGCATTTTTGAACGCTGAAAAGTTATTAGCCTCTAAAACGTATTTTGGCAAAGCGTTCCACAAGCCGATAGTCCTTACAAAAAAAGAGTATTTGTAACAGTTCACTCTACTTGCCTTAACACATAGTTTATACGCGTGATTTGCTCTAGTTGACTTTACTCTAGACCATTTAAAAAAGTCCGAGAAGTTTAGCTTGCATAGCCCAAAGACAATTTTGTAGCATTCAAGTAATGATAAATAATCCCTCCGTAAGGAAAGTGTTGTCCACCCCAGGATCTGGCATCTTTCTTCGTACGACATCTCACCTCTCTTTTGACGCAAAGCAAGCCTGGATGCTCGTCTTTGTACTTTCTCATTTGAATGAATGCCCTTAAAAAGATATGGGTTCCAAACAGATGTAGCATATTCAAGTGTGGGTCTGACAAGAGCAATATATAACATCGAGAAAACCTAATTCGTGTTTTCTGTACCAACTGATCGTTTAATAGTTCCTAGAATTTTGTTTGCTTTATTAACTGTGATACAAATATGTTTACTATATGTTAGGTCACGCGAAACAGTGACTCCAAGGTCTTTAAAGCTTTCTGTATCTTTCAAGATTGATGTTCCTAAAGTATAACTTGATTTTAGCGTATCATTGGAGTGGGTTAACCGCATAGTTTCGCACTTTTCCACGTTAAGTTTTAATTTCCATGTGTGTGCCCATTCATCGAGACTGTTTAAGTCGTTTTGCAAAATATGCGTGTCCAAGACAGGATCTTTTATTTCTCTATAAATTTTAGTGCCATCGGCATACAGTTTGGCTTTAGATAAAACACAGTCCGTTATATCATTAATGTATATTAAAAACAAAATTGGTCCAAGTATTGTACCTTGGGGAGTGCCTGAAGACACTGTTGACCATTCCGAAAACATCCCTCTAATTACAACACGTTGCTTCCTGCCTGTAATGAAATGCCTAAACCATGTCAATAAACTCCCGATACCATAACTTCTTAACTTCAAAATCAATCTTTCGTGCGGCACACTATCGAACGCCTTTGCGAGGTCAAGAAATATAACATCAGTGGGCACGCCGGAGTTCCTAGATCTTACCCAATCAACAGTTAATAGTTGTTGGGTTACTGTTGACTTGCCTTTCAAATAGGCAAACTGATTCTCACTCAAAATATTCATTCTATACCGGAAATCAAGAACTGTACTTCGAACAACTTTCTTTCCTATTTTGCATATAATCCCTGTAAGAGATATCTGACGATAGTTTTCTCTACTATTCTTCGAACCTTTTATAAAAATCGGTGTAATGTTGGCAGTTTTCCACTCTATAGGTAGCATGCCCATCGAGAATGACTTATTTAGCAAAAGTGAGATTGAAGGTGCCGGCTCTGTTGCACATACTTTAGAATACGTGCAGGGATATTGTCAGGTCCCCGGGACTTCTCTACCTTACGATTTAGAAGAAGCTTTTCTACTTCGTCAACAGAACAACGGATTTTCTCTAATCTCTCGTCCACAATATAGTCAAGCACTGGGATATTATCATAATTTTCAACCGTAAAAATAGAAGAAAAATACGAGTTCATGCTATCTGCAATAACTTGGTCGTCAGTGAAAACAGATTCTCCAACTTTCAGGGATATCAATTTATTTGTTCCTTTACACTTGGATTTCACAAAGTTCCAAAATGGTTTGGGATTGTTGTTGTTTGTCAAATCTTGAGCTAAATCGGTTATATACCTCCACCGAGCTTCATTGCACTTCCTTTTCAAATTGTTATTCATTTGACGATAACGAATCCAGGTACTTTCATTTTGGCTCCGTTTTGCTTTTTTATAAAGTAGCTTCTTCTTCCTACATAGACATATTAGCTCTTTATTAATCCACGGCGCATTTTGTCTTTTTTTCCCTTTTGTTTTCGGGATGCATTCATCTAGTGCTGCAAAAAACAGATCTTTCCATGAATTCCAATTCTCATCAATACTCTCTTTGAGTAATGCTAAGTTCCATGGAATTTGAGACAACGTTAATTTCAGTTGTAACCAATCAGCTTTTTTGTAACAATAAACATATTTTTTGGATTTAAGCTGGACATATGGTTGTTCAGTTAATAAAAACGTAATAATATTATGGTCTGAAAACTTTTCACCGACTGATAGGTTTTTTTATGCAATCAGATGAAGTTGATAGAACAAGATCAAGTATATTATGTTCCCTGGTGGGTTCAGTAACCAACTGAGTTAGAGAATTGTCTCGAATGGTATCCATTAATATTGAATATATCCATTAATTTTCTGAGTTATTTAAGGCAGTATTGTTCGACTATGAGAAATCAGGCAGGTTAAAATCCCCTAAAAGCACAAGGTCAGACGTAGACAGTTTGTCCAGATTAGTTCTAAGATCAATTAGTGGTTCGGTGTTTGAATCCGGTGGCCTATGGAAAACTCCTAACGTAGTTCTCCGATTATTCCAAAATACAATCTCAACAAACATCAGCTCTGAGCTACAGTAAATATTATCTCTGGGATAGATATTGATCGAGTTTAATACCGCAATTAGGACCCCACCGCCATGACGTCCATTTTTATTTCTGTCACGCATAAACACCGTATAATTATCAGGAAATATCTCTGCATCACCGATGCTACTGTCCAGGTGCGTCTCGGTTAAAACTATAATATTGTAAGAACCATTAGCTATTTCCAAGTCCAGCTTGTTTACTTTGTTAACTATACTTCTAGCATTTGTATAGAAAACAGCAAGGTCTATGCCCTTCCGGATTTCGTCATTCATAACGTAATGTGATTGAAGCTCTTGATAAAACTGTCTAAAATCCTAAGTTTCCTTATTTTTGTCCTGCCATTTGGCCTGTGATACCCATGGTCGTGCGTACACATTCTCCGGCCAAACATTTTGCAAAACCCGTTCGTAATCCCTACTATTAACATTAACGCGAATGGCCACAGTACCTTTTCTTTTACTTTTGAAAATCCTTATAACAGTTGGAGAAATACCTTTACGCTCCATATATTCAGTAACTAGCTCCGATGTCGCGCCCTCCCGAGCTCCACCAAGATACAATCCGAAAAGCAACCTATATCGGATTGGATTGGTTCTCTACCGTTAATAGATATACCCATCCAAGCGAAAAATAACCAATATATTAATGGAAATACCTCGAACAAGCCTCCTTTTCCCAAGCGCCATCGAATGAAACCACCACCCTATCGAACGGGCCATCGCCACCAATCCCTCGAATGGCTGAGCCATTTGGACTTTGTACACCAACTGTGCAAGAGGTAGGAAATGTAACAACTATTCCTACACGAATTACTGCACGGAATTACCAAAATCGCCATAGACCTTGTGGCTCTAACATACTAAATCTGAAAAACATTGTCATACACAAACCTAATGCCTGTATTACAAAGTCCTCAAAGTCACATTTACCTAATTTCTGCTGTATTAATGCCAGATCGCTGCTTCCAAAAATAGATGAACTCACCCTGTTTTTAAGTTGTCGCCAACCCAGTGTAGTGGCGGTCACTGAATCGTGGTTGAACAGTGACATCGAGGATGGACTCGTTTCGATAAACGGATATAACATTTTTCGTAAAGACCGTTCTAGCCGTCGTGGAGGAGGAATTTGTGTTTATCTACCACAGGGCACCTATGCCAAACGTAAGTTGGACCTGGAACATGAAAATTTAGAATTTTTGTGGCTGTGGCTTCGCCCTACCCGCCTTCCCAGACCGCTCACTGGTATTGCAGTGTGCATAGTCTATCACCCCCCTGGTTTACCTGTAGAAAACCACCGCCTACTTAATGAATACTTAGTTTTAACAATAGATTCATTACGCAACCAACATCCCAACTGTGGTCTAGTCCTTCTTGGTGATTTTAACGATTTCGATATATCGAATATATTATCAAGCCATAACCTGAAGCAAGTTGTCAAAGTCCCTACAAGAGGAACAGCCATTTTGGATCTGATAATTACGAACCAACCAAACCTGTATAAACCTCCCCAAGTTTTAGCGCCCTTAGGGTCCTCAGACCATAACATTGTAACATGGTCACCCAGTCTAGAGAATACCAATTCTCAAGAACGTACGAAATCTGTCAAACGTCGCATCCGGCGCTATCCAAGGTCTGGGGTTGAAGCTTTGGGGAGATGGATCGCTACACATGTCTGGTTTGGCGAGTTAGGGACTAATCAAACGGTAGACGATTTAACATCATCATTCTCATCGCACCTTACAGAAGCCATTAATCGTATATTCCCTCCTATAACTGTGAAGTGGCATCAAACCGATAAACCTTGGATAACCCCAGTATTAAAAAACTGATTAAAGACCGACAGAAAGCATTCCATAACCATAATATCCCCCTATGGAAATCTTTAAGATATAAAGTCCAAGAGGAGATTAAACAAAGAAAGAAATCATTTTATAAAAACAAAGTTCAGCATTTAAAAAACAGTGATAGTCGTAAGTGGTGGAAAATCATTAACAAAATGTCTGGCAAACCGGAAACAACAAAGCCTTTCACATTAGAACGCGATGGTGAAATCTTAAACAATTTACAAGCTTCCAATGCCCTTAACGAATTTTATACTTCCGTTAACGCTGATATTCCGCCATTAGATGTGAACTTATTACCACCGTTTTTACCATCAAATGAAAGCGTACCTGCAGTTGAATGTTACCAAGTCTGTAAGAAACTCCAAACTGTCCATTCTTTTAAAGCCCCCGGACCTGACAATATTTCACCTCGAATTTTAAAGGAGTATGCTCACTTGCTAGCTGAGCCGATCACCATTATTTTTAATACATCCCTTGCTTCAGGAGTTGTGCCGAGTAGTTGGAAGGAATCGAACATAGTCCCAATCCCTAAAACATGTAAACCGATTGCTGAAGCCGACACTAGACCTATATCACTAACATCGTGCTTGTCTAAAGTTTTAGAGGATTTCGTAGTATCTTGGGTGATTGAGGATGTAAAAGAAAAAATCGACCCCAGCCAATTTGGTTGCCTGACAGGGACATCCACCACTTTTTGCCTTCTGGATATGTTACATACTTGGCTTTCCCACCTTGACGGACTCGGTAATCATCTGCGTATTTGTTTTCTAGACTTCTCCAAGGCCTTCGACCGCATAGGTTATAATCTATTAATTGAGAAACTGATAAATTTGGGTGCTAGACGCTCATTAATCCCTTGGATCATCAACTTCCTCTCAAATCGAAGGCAGCGTGTTAAATTTGACGTAGCAACCTCCGACTGGCTTCCAGTGAATGCAGGTGTTCCTCAGGGGACAAAACTAGGTCCAATCTTGTTCCTAGTAATGGTCAATAACCTGCGAATCACTTCTCCCGACACTAGAATGTGGAAATACGTAGACGACGTTTCAACCTCTGAGAGTCTTAGCAGAAATTGCACCTCTATCACTCAAACAACCCTTAATTCAGTTCAGTTGTGGGCTTCCGATAATTGGATGAAACTTAATATCAAAAAATGCCAAGAGCTTCGTGTTAGTTTCCTTGGAGAAACCCCCCAATTAATGCCTCTGTTAATCGATGGACACCCAATTGAGACAGTGCGTTCACATAAAGTACTGGGACTTACGATCCAAAACAACCTGAAATGGGATGAACATATCCATGAAATAGTCTCGAAGGCATCCAAACGATTGCATATCCTCCGGGTGTTGCGCCGAAGTGGTGTTCCTCCTGCAGACCTTCTCACTGTGTATATTGCGTTAAAACGCTCAATCCTTGAATACTCTTGTGAAGTTTGGCACAACTCTGTCTCATGCTATTTATCTGACAAACTTGAAAAAATCCAAAAGCGAGCCTTGCGTATTGTATACCCTGAACAAACTTATAAAGATGCGTTGCTGTCGGCTGGTATCACCAAATTGGAGACTAGACGTGAAGATCTATGTTTGAAGACACTCACGAAGATAACCAGAGGTGGTCCGCTTACACAACACGTGACCCAGAGTAGATCGAACGAGCATAATTATTTTATTAGATCATTAAATAATTTATCAACTAATAAATGTCGAACTGATCGGTTTAAAAATAACTTCTTCCCAAATACAATTAATATTGCTAATAGTAAACAGTGACTGGTGAGATTTGATTTTAACTTTGTCCTAACAACCATTGTAAACAATCTTATATTATTATAGTATTTTAATGTAAGCACTTTGTACTTCACTTTATGTGCGAAATTGTGCTATTAAGCATCATCTTATCTTATCTTATATCCTAAGATATTGATATCCTAATATATTGATATCCTAAGATACTGTATGATATCCTAAGATACTGTATGATATCCTAAGATATTAATATCCTAATATATTGATATCCTAAGATATTGTATGATATCCTAAGATATTGATATCCTAAGATATTGATATCCTAAGTTGTTGTATGATATCCTAAGTTACTGTATGATATCCTAAGATACTGATATCCTAAGATATTATATGATATCCTAAGATATTGTATGATATCTTAAGATACTGTATGATATCCTAAGATACTGTATGATATCCTAAGATATTGTATGATATCCTAAGATACTGTATGATATCCTAAGATATTGTATGATATCCTAATATATTGGAAGATAAAATCTATTTTCGTTAATATATAAATATGTTATTTCCAACTAGCTAAGTCTTCATTCCGTTGCTGACCGCCGAACAGAGATGACTAGCAGTTATATCAAACACAGACTGTTTGTGGAGCTCTGGTGTATTTCTCATCCAATTCAACAGCAAGCTCTGTTGAATTCTGCATCTCATGAACAGATTCGCTTTCTATGTAATTGCTTGGAAAACTTTACATATCCTAAAGGAACATTGAACAAACATATATATGTCAAAATGGCGAACAGTTCTAATTTTGTGAGCTCTACAAAATTCCGTCAAAATATCCCGAAAATATGGAACGCTAAAGAAATTTGTAATCATATAGCTTCTTCCAACTTAGGTTACGATAGTAAACGAGTTAAATGGATTGGAACTTTTGATATATTGCAGAAATTTGTCGAATGCGAACTTAAATTGGATGGCAAATGGTCTTCGCCAGGTGGTTGTTCGAAAAAGTTTACGTGCTATAATCTAGATATATCAATAACTTGGTACCCCAAGAAACTAAATACACTCGTATTTCACGGTGAGGAAAGCTCGGGTTTGGTTGACGCGTTAATAAATGTGTGTGCAGAGGCAATCTCTAAAGACGACGGTTTATCAAACAACGTATGTGTGTCGGCCAAACATAGTTCGATTGCAACTATAAACTCAGCTGTTGATGAACCTGAACAGATGTCTAATCACTGTATTAAGGACTTTGAACTAACTGATAATCATCAAAAGGTCAGTATAGAGCATGATTTCAAACTTGGCTGTCAGCGTAGAATTTTAGCTGCTGATTTGGAGGGAGTTTAGCTCGATATAGCAATCCGATGTACAGGGACATAGAAAATAAGTTTTTTGCAGCTTACAATTCACGGGATAGTGATAGTGAACAAATAAGTGAACTTAAACACGAGCTTCTTAAGGAAAAGGAGAAATGTAGTCAGTTGGAGGCTGATATATCTATTTTGGTTCGAGGAAGGAATAGGGAGATAAACGAATTAAAAAATACCATTACCTCTAGGTGAACCATTTATTCCCGAAACAGTCAGCGTTGAAAGCCACCCTTGATAATTCATGTTTAATTGTCCAACCAGCAAGTTGTAATAGAACCAACAATATACTCGACAACAAAGGTGAAATTAACAAAGTGAAGTTAATGGAGCATAATATAAATAACGACAAAATCAGCAAAGCTAAGGTATCGCAAAGTTACTCTCGACGCAATCATAATTATCCCCCTTACTGTGAGCCATTGTCGCTGAAATCGCTTGGAAACTTGCCTCTTATCGAAATATCCAAGCCATTTATAACTCAGAAGAAGGAAACCTTTTTAGAAAACCCATCAAATATATTGAATGATAATACAACTGGTACTGAGACAGTTACTCAGCATGTGTGCATTGGCCAAATACCAGCTGATATCTCTGAATTTATTGTCTTAGACGGCGACGAATGCATGTCTGAGTGTGACAATACTAATAACTGTCCTTTTCGGCAGAGCTTTCTGGAGCGTCCCCCGCCCTTGCCTCATGTTCGAAGAGCGGAATGGTTGGCGCATTTAAATCTTGTTCGCCGGCTGACGGCAAAGTAAATTCTAAAGAAAATGAGAGAGAATCACATGAAAATTACAGTTCGATTCCCGTTGAACTTCTTGTTCAAAAAATTCCTGTGAAAATAACCCATCGCGT
The DNA here is from genome assembly GCA_902702795.2 of Paramuricea clavata. Classification (NCBI taxonomy): domain Eukaryota; kingdom Metazoa; phylum Cnidaria; class Anthozoa; order Malacalcyonacea; family Plexauridae; genus Paramuricea; species Paramuricea clavata. The sequence continues at coordinate 47,183 of CACRXK020001722.1, forward strand.
ATCAAACTTTCAAAGAAAAATAAATGCAAAACCTAGACAATTAAGAACACTACAGCATTGTCCTGAACACATACAAATGGAAAATCAATCGTTTCCAGTACCTAAATCACTGTTTATTAATAATATTATTTGTAATCTTAAGAAAACGAAAAATCGAGTACAAGTTTCAGTGGCGTTAGAAGCGGATTTATGCGCTACAGATATTGACATACGTGTCGTGTCGGAAACCCATTTAAACAATAAAATTCCAGACTCCGTTGTTGCAATGGCATCATATAACCTATACCGTACAGATAGAGACTATAATGCAGATACACGAAAAAATGGAGGAATAGCAGTATATCTTCGACAGAACTTGGAAGAAATTCGTGTCATTCGGGAAACAGAATTTGAAATGATTAGTATTATACTTACTCTCCCAACGGGACATAAAATGTTAGTTATTGGAGCCTATCACCCTCCAAGATTTAGTTATGATGAAACAGATTTTTTGAATCGAATTGTGGAAGTTGTTGACGATTTTTTAGACATTAACCCAAATGGCTTAGTTCTCTTTGGTGGAGACATTAATCATCTAAACGTTAGTCAACTTTCCACAATGTCTGGCATGTTGCCTTTGGTAGACTTTCCCACCAGAGGGCAAGCAATTCTTGATAACTGTTTTACAAATAGACCGGAACTTTTCAATAAAGCATACCCATTGCATATACAAATGAAAACAGACCACTTGGGAGTCATAATTCCGGCAGGAATAAAATTAAAGCCCATCCGCACTAAAATCAGCTTTAGGGACTACAGAGCACAGAATAAAGTCAAATTTCAAAAGAAGCTTGCCGAGAAAAGTTGGTCTGAAGTTATGTCATTGGAAACAGTTGAAGAAGCAACTAAAGTATTGGAGAACACTATCCATAATATGATAGATCAATGTTTTCCAAAGAAAACAGTTACTCTTTCCACTCGTGACCCTCCATGGATGTCTCCACTCTTAAAGTATTTAATAAGAAAAAGATCAAAGGCTAAGTCAAGGAGAAAGCTATCTATTGCGGCAGAATTAACAGAACGAATATCTGGAATAATTTCACATAATCGAACAAAAATGGCAAAGTCCGAGTGTACTGGCACAAGTCAATGGTGGAAAAACGTTGACTTTTTGTCACATAGAAGAAATCGAACACATATTATACTTGACAACGAGTTCAAAGAAAACTTGAACGATTACTTTGGAGAGTTATGTTGGGATAGAGACTATGAACAGCCAACGTTGATGGAGATAGATTCAATCACAATAAAAGCTCCTCAGTTTAGCATAACCCAGGTCAAGAACGCTTTGTTGAAAATAAGGAAAACCGCAACAGGCCCTGATGAAATCCCATTTTGGGTATGGAAAGAAAACGCTGATGTATTTGCACCTGTTATGACCAAGATTTGGAATGAATCTCTCTCTACATCCACATGGCCTACCTCTTGGAAAATTGCTCATATAGACCCTCTACCAAAAGTTGAGAATCCAAAGGAATATTGTGAATTTAGAGGTATAAACGTCACACCTGTGATTGGACGATGTTTCGAAAGAACGGTTTATCATTATCATAGTAAAAGATCTTTCGAGGCTGAGTTATCATCTTCCCAGTTTGCTTATCGAATCGGTGGGTGTAGCACAGACGCCTTAATTAAATTACAGTATATGTACCTGAAAGAACTAGAAGAACCAAATTGTGATGCAGTGAGATTAATTGCAATGGACTTTTCCAAAGCATTTGACAATGTAAAACACGCAAAACTGAGTGAAAAATTGAAATCGAGTTCTATGAACCCTTATTTAGTAAATTGGTACTTAAATTTCTTAAAAGATCGAAGACAGAGAATAGTTTTCCAAGGAACGACATGCAAGTGGAAAGATATTAACAAGGGAGTTATGCAAGGAACTGTAACCGGACCACATTTCTTTAATTTATTTATTAATGATTTGGAGATTAAAAACTGTTCCAACACCCCCCTTGTTAAATTCGCGGATGATTCCTCACTTTTGGTACCGATTTTGAAGAATACCCAAGATTGTAGTTCTAAAGCCATAGATGAATTTAAGGACTGGTCCGAATCAAACTCTTTACCTTTAAATGAGGGTAAATGTAAAGAAATGATTATATTAAAGAAAGGACGATCAGAGGATTGTGTATCACCAATTTATGGTTTTGAACGGCACTCTAGTCTTGAAATACTGGGGCTAACCTTTGAAATGACAAGCAGATTTGAGAAATGTGTTAAGAAAAAGTTGGTGAAAGCAAATAAATGCTTGTTTGTAATTCGAAAGCTGAGGAATGAAGGATATAGTCAAGACGAATTAGATCTTCTTTTTAGGTCACTGGTCCTGTCACAACTTACCTATGGCTTATCAGTAATTGCTGCATCACCACCGGAGTTAACAACTATTCAAAACTTCTTAACTCGTTGTTATAAAAGAAGATACACATCAGAACAAATAGATATTAATATACTGTTAGAGCAGACAGATAGAAAGCTGTTTGAAAAGCTGTGTAAACAAAACAATCATCCGTTAAGAGAAATCTGTCCAAAAATTAAAGAATATACAGTAAAACTTAGAACACAAGAGGCACAGTGGCCAAAGATTTCTACCGAGCGTTTTAAAAATAGTTTCATCAATAGATGTATTTTTAGATATAATTTAGCTTTGCAACTCTAATATAACCTAAAAATTTTTTTAATGTTAAAAACTTGTAATATATTTTAAAATAATTTAAATTGTAACACTTGATATGTAATTTTATCAATTGATTATTAATAATAATAATAATAATAATAATAAGATTTATAAAAAAAAAAAAAAAAAAAAAATATTAGACGCATGTGCTAGGATTGTTCATTCGTTCATAAACACTGACAAGCAAGACGAGACATCCAGGATTAAAGAATAGTCGTAAGTCGTTAACGCAAGTTGAATCTAACCTTTAATATCCTTCTACATACGTCTAAACTTGACGTCTAAACTTGACGTCTAAACTTGACGTCTAAACTTGACGTCTAAACTTGACGTAAAACGAATGTTTTAACAATAATATCACTAAGATAAGTCCTTCGTGTAAGCTACAGTTCGCAAAAGTTCGCATAAGTTCAAGTTGGTATATTAAAACGTATTGTTTTTTTGTGGGGCCTGAGCACTAATATGCCCTTATACGGTTCGCAGTTACACATAGTGTTACACACTGTGACATGTTGTTACATAGCGTTACACACTGACATGTTGTTACATAGTGTTACACACTGTGACATGTTGTTACATAGTGTTACACACTGTGACATGTTGTTACATAGTGTTACACACTTACACACTGTGATATGTTGTTACATGGTTAATCACTGTGACATGTTGTTACATGGTGTTACACACCGTGACATGTTGTTACATAGTG